>CM035433.1:56757957-56907957 GCA_020310875.1 Ceratopteris richardii | reverse complement strand
CTATGGATTTTGTATCAGAAGTTTATTTAGGAACAAGAAAAACAGAGCTTATACCACTGATGGTCTGACGTGCATTCCTGGTTAATGTGTTAATTGACTTGGCATGATTTGGTTGGTTTTTACCTTGATGTTAGAATGCATATTGCACCACTTTTAAGTGTAGTGGGAAGTTTAAGTGGGCAATCATTTGCCTAAAAAGAGGTTGGGATAGTTCAATAGGGTGGTTCAATTCCTGTTTGAATGTTCTCTACGATCTGTGAAGTCTTACTGACCAGTAATGAAAGAAATATTTTAGTTCTACTTGCGAAAATAATATAAAATACGGGTCTACATATAATGTTTACATGATCTATAAGACCAATATTGTGTCTAATGACAACACAGGACAGAATGTTAAAAGATGTTGACTGCTAATATTTAAAAGGGGCCTAAAAATATTGCAAAGCATTGCAGTTGGTCATTTGTATGTTTTATATTCGTGAGTACATGTATGTATACAAGACATGCACATATATGGACACAAAACATATGACTATGTATATTGGAAACTCGAATTTTTTTGCTCATTGAAGCATGTAACAATGCGTGTGATTAATGAATTATATGTTCCTTTTGTGGAGGCTTGTGTAGGCAATCATGATCTCCATCACTTGAACTGAAAGAATTTGCATATGTGATTTCCATCACATGCACTGGAAAATGTTTGCATAGTCTCTTTTCATGGGGTTCCATGACTCTTACTCTGCAGGGCATAGATGGTTCAAGAGTTGAGAGGGTTATGGAATTGTGCCACATAGCTGCCAACAAAAACACAGTTCCTGGAGATGTCTCAGCCATGGTTCCTGGAGGAATTAGGATGGGTATTTACAAAACTCCTCGTTTTCTTTACTTTGCAGTAGATGTCTCGAACTGAACTTAATGTATATGGAGTGCAAAAGAATGTTCACTTGTAGATTTTTTAATAAAATACATCTTGATTACCTACATTGACTTTTTGTCTTTAAACAATTTGGATAACCAGGAACTCCTGCCCTTACATCAAGAGGCTTCACTGAGGAAGACTTTGAGAAGGTGGCTGACTATTTCGACAAGGCTGTGAAGCTGGCATTAAAAGTCAAGGGAGCCTCCAAAGGTCCGTACACAACATATCATTGTAGTACTCTATTGCAGTTTTTTTCTAATTTTGTTTTTGTTTCCCAGGCACAAAGCTGAAAGACTTCAATGCAACTATTGACACTGATGCAACTATACAAGCAGAGATTAAGGCATTGCGCCATGATGTGGAAGAGTATGCGAAACAGTTTCCTACTATTGGTTTCGAGAAATCTTCTATGAAGTACAAAGATTAAAACTCATCTATGTTCACATATGCTATTCACTGTATGAGCTGTTTTGCAAAACGTCCACATGCTTGTGAGTCAATATATGGCACCCTTTGACTGAAGTTGTCCACGAGAATGCTGGACACTTTCTTGTCTACTCTGCCTTGGAGTTCGATGGTCAATTGTAAATAGTAGTATGGCAGTTGTAATGTTGCTGATCAGTATCTTGTTGTCTTTAAGTATTTTATTTACTTTTGATTTCTAGCCAGTGTAATTGGTTCGTCTACGTACTAAAATAAGGGAAGTTTATTCAGGAAGTGTTTTGCATGGTTGAAGTCTTCTGGGGATCGTTTTCCAACTTATTTTGGAAGAGAAATTTGAGGTCAAAGGATGTAAAGCATCCAGTCTGTGTAACCCTGGTGTTCTGGATATAAAATAGTATATCTTCTCCGGAGAAAGACCTTTGCATACTGTTAAGTAATTTCTGGCAGGTGAGTATGGCATCCTCTCTCTGATACTTTGGTCCTGATATTTGTAAGCTGCCACATATGTCGATCGAAGTACTCCTGACATTCTTGAACACTGCTTAATTCAGCAGAATTTTATATGCTTTGCTGGGAGCAGAGTCAGCCACTCTTAAGTTATTGTCTATTCTAGAGAGAAGGCTAAAATGATTACAAGACCGGTTGGAGTAGAGCATCTTTTCAGGGTTCTCTCATCTTTTTCTCAGCACGTCAAGTTTGTTCACTTGCTGCTTAGATATATGTGGAAGAGTTGTAGGCATCCTGCACAAACAGTTTTCCCTCCTCTTATTGGTTGCCTCTGCAACGCAACTTTGTGTGCTTCATTTTGTCGTCTCAAAATTTGAATCTGGAGTTCTCATTGTACATGCCAGGTAGGTAGAAGAAAACGTCTCTACCCCCAAGATGATTACAACTGCTCAATTAAAGAGGGAATCAAGGTCTAGGTACGGGCAATTGGTGAGAGTCATTATAGGGTCATTATAGCATCAGTGTTAGGTTAGAAAGAAATATCAATTCTATGCTAAATTAAAGGTTTGAAATGAGAAAGTAATTGGCTTCTTTCACGAGGGTGACAAGTGTGGAACTACAGGTAATAGCAGCAGAGGTATATTCTTTCTGGCCAATGAAGTGTTTATTGTTAGGTATTTCCTAAAGAAAAAAGTTTTTGTGCCAGCATGATTTGATTAGCTTTGCTTAGAATGCACTTGAATATTAGTGATATGGGCCAGAAAAGAGAACATAAATGCCGAGTTACACAATTGGCTGTTCTTTAATTTTTTTGAGTTACATTATCTCTGAGTGAATGTTAGTCTTCAGATTCTGGCCATGCTTGTCAGTGATGCTCATACTATACTTTTCTTGCTCTTCCAGATAGATTTGGTTCCCTATCCTCGTTTTTAATGGAAACTATTTGCATGTCATCCATCTAGTTCATAAGCTTTTAGGTATTTGAAATTTAACCATAAACAAAGTAAAATGAGTATGAATTTCGCTGCTCTCTATTACAAAGGTAATCAGTTGAATATGATCATTCCTTATAACTGACTCGACAAATAGATTCTGCATAGTCAAAGAGGATTACCGAGGTTTCACTTCTGTGGGAATTACTGGTAAGCATTAACAGGCAATTTATTAAAAGGCAATGGAGACATACATCCTTCATCTGAATTCCCTAGGAGAGCATCTATACAAAAATTTCCTGTAGAATGGAGTGCATAAATTTTTGTATTGGAAGTTCATTCTAAGGATGGTGGTGGGTTGACATGAAAAATCTAGTTGTAGAGCAGGTACGTGAATTCAATGTCTTATTTTTTGCTTCCTGAAATTCCTTGCCCCAGTTTATTTTTACATAACCATCTTCCAACTAGTCAGGTCATTGGCAATGTGAAATGGCCCAAGTCCATGAATAGCACATTCCAACATACATTGTAACATGCGAAATTGCTTACAAAATATGCAAGAAAGTGAGGGTTGTTAGGTTCCAAAATTAGAGATCTAATACAACACAAACACCAAACACTCTGTCTTTCTAGTTTAAGAGTTCAGGGTGACAAGTTTGCTGAGAACTACTAAGTATTTTCATTATTCCATAGCACTAGGACAAGCAAAAGTGCTTAAAATTCTCATGTTCGTCTAATGGATATAATTCAGATTTGTTACTGTTCTTCTATCATTTGTATCTGTTGCATTGAAAATCAATAGGCAAAGAAAGACAACTACTTTGAAAATATGAATTGAAGTATTGTCATTTTGAAACCTGTAAAACCACCGCCCACTATTCCATTGGATGTGCCATCTAAAGTGCAGAGGTTGAATCAAAGAATGGGGAACATTGAGATCCTTGGTATTATAGGACGTTTTCTACCAACTGACTGCATTACGAGTTCAGCCCTGGCAGCAGGGCTTAATGCTATGAGTTCAGCCTTCAGTGTAATGATATTTTCTTACTATTAGATATCACTTTAATAACTGTCCATCCGTACAATGGTTTAGCTATTGTCTGGGCTTATCCTACATTGTTGAGGTGTGGGATTTGGTCACCTCTTTCAATATAATTAATATAGATAAGCCCGTAATTGAGAAGCTTCAGAGGAGTTTTGTAAAATGCATGTTCCATTACCTTGTAATACAGTTAAGCTATATGATGAGAGCAATTAATCAATCCATCCTGGAGGAAAAACTCTCATGCCACTTTTCGTGTGAACCAAGATATCAACATTGCGAAAACAAGATTGGAGATGGCAGTTATTGTTATGATCACAATATCAGTATGGAAGTATTCCCATTCATAATATCCCATGATTTATAATCTCCTTATGGTGAGTTTTAGAAATCAAGATCATGATATCTAAGTGCCCATTTGGCAAACACCCTAAAGGCTAGAAAAATGATAAACTCTACCAGATTTTCTTGAGAGATCCCTCTCTAAGAAGATCTGAATGGATATTTTCTTGAATAAAGCGCTAGTAGGGTGCTTTATCCAATCATAGAACGTTGGGTTTATGTCTAACCATTAGTGAGAATACAAGTAGAATAGTCTTGAAAAATTCCATTATTTGTAAATAAATGACTAAGCAAGATGGCTTCACATGCTACTCAGGATTTTCTTTCACTAGGTGAGAGGGAAATAGTTAGTTGCTTCTCATTTGACCCAAAGATGGTGGATGATCCAAACAATGAGATGCATCTCAAAGTAGAATGATGAGAATTTGGATCACTAGCCCAATAAAAATTTGAATATTTTGAGAGATCATGGCAGATCATAGACAAATGATGTTGAGTGGGAGCCAATTATCTAAGGAATGATCTAAGCCACAACAAAATGGATCTGTTGTGATATATCCTCTAATGTTGGTTGGGTGTGCAAGTGAGGAAACAATGCTCCTTGAACTACAAGAGTAGATTAGAGCACTACTTCTATGAAATAATATCACCTTTTTTTGAGCCAATAGAATCATATGTCCAAGTAATAGTGCAAAAGTCCAAGATTAGACATAGATTACTCTCGATGATAATGAATTATCCAAACAAGGATATGCATCTCAAAGTAGAGTGATGAGAGTTTGGATCCCTAAGCTAATAAAAATTTGAATAAATTGAGAGGTCATGGTCAACTCATAGACTATGATGTTGAGTTGGAGCCAATTATCTAAGTAATGTCTAAGGCACAACAAAATGAATCCGTTGTGATATATCCTCTACTAGTGGTTGGGTGGAGAAGTGATGCAAGAATGCTCCTTGTACTACAAGAGTAGAGCACTACTTCAATGAAAGAATATCACCTTTTTTGAGCTAATAGAATCCTATATCTAACTAGTGGTGCAGAAGATCAAGTTTTTTCATAGAATAATCTTGATGAAGTTATTGGAAGAGAATCTAGATGTAATGATCACGTGGGCGAATCAAGGTAAAATCATCTACATGCAAAATAATAATGACAAGGGATTACTCCTGATAGATGGAAATAAGGGGATTATTTAATTTTTGATGGGTTCATTTCACCTCAATAGGCATATGTACTTTACAATCCATGCACGGTTTCTCTACTTGAATCTATAGAGTGCTTTACGTAGTGAATATGTTCTTTTCATTGAACCAAGAATCTTATAATATTTCCTACATATAATTCCTTTGGAGGATTACCATTGATAAACACACATCTAACATTTGAATGATTTGGGAAACTGCAACAAACGAATGGAGAACTTGGAGAAGGGTAACTATAAAAAAAATGGAGTCAGTAACTACTTATGGCAAAAGGACTGTAATTATTGAATGCAAAAAGGATTGTGGAGGTAGGTGAATTGAACAAACCAAAAGCCACAAATAGATGGATAAAAATCCAAAGATCTAATTCATAGGAGAGCAGACGGAGAGTGGAAAGAGAGTAGGAAGAGTCATGTTTGTATTATCACAACATATAGGAAATTCAATGCTAGGGTATATTCAACGATCTACACAACCAAGGATTTGAGGGAGTGTTTGGAAAGGCTATATTCCACAACAAACAACGCTATATAAATACAATCAAAGAACAATAACCTAAAAAAATGACCAAACAAAGCCATAGACATTTCATTTGTTGATGAAAGTTTGAAATAATTCACAACTTCTCTATATGTTGTAGATAAAATGACATAACTTTACACAACTGATTTCTATATGGTTATAGAGGAACTCAACCTTGGAGTACATAAATCCAAGAATGGTCAAAATCAACTCTCAAATGTAGGTTGTGGTAGACATGGTAGAGGTGGACACAAAACACGAGGAATGAGCATTAATCATGGACAACAAGATAACAAGTAGCAAGGCCAATATGATGAAGGACATGGCAGAAGAAGCAAATCTAGGTTTTGAGGAGGAAGATAAAACCAAAGCTCCTACAACTTCAATGAAGAACATGGAAATGGATGTTGTATTTGTGATATGCTTGATCACTAGGCTAATGAGTTTTATCACTAAATTCTAGGCATGGAAATAGAAATTGAACACGTCAAGATTACTAAGTGAATGTACAAAGATAAGTAAGTAACCCATTAAGCGGGGAAGGAGGGGAATCTCTTAAAGAAGGAATAGAGTCCCATGATGGTCATAAATGAATATCTTCTCAAAAGGTTTGCAACATTATCTCGTGTGGGCACAATGCCAAATTGATCTCTTCATGAGAGAGTCATTCTCTAACATAATGATAGTGCACCTCAATGTGCTTAGTGCACACATGGAACACTGGGTTCCTCATGACTACCAAGGTGCTTTGAGTGCCACTATTATGGTGGTAGAAGAATTCTGATGGAAACCCAAGTCATGCACAAGGCTTTGAAGCCACACACACTCAATAATAGCTATGAAAGTTGTCCTACACTTAGCCTCACAACTAGAAGTGGCCACAATAAGTTGCTTCTTTCTCAACCACAATATGCATGAACTACAAAGCATGAAGCAGAAAAGACTTATGAACACATGAGTGTCATAAAAACCATTCCAATGTGAGTTGAAAATAAGCATGTAAATGTGGCAGTATTCATCCCCTTTTCGAATGAAACAACCTTTTCATGTACCAAATAAGTAGCAAAAAACATGCTCAGTTGCTTCCAATGTTTAATTCCTCAGCTATGCATAAACCTATCGGTTTGAGAGAGAACAAATTAAATATTAGGTTGAGTGAGGCATACATAAATAAGGCATCCGACATCTTGTTGATAGAAACTAGCATCAAATTCATCTTCAATATCATGAAGACTCAATCACTAAACCCCTTTCCATGGGAGTGGCAATAGACTTAAAATCTTCAAGGCTAAAACATTGCAATAAAACATTAATATAATTGTTTAACACAAGGCAATGCCACCATCAATTTGCATAAATGGAATGCCCAAATAGTGATGCAAATGCCCTAGATCTCACATTTCGAAGAGGCATGCAAATCAGCCATAAAATTTGAAATTTGCATGTCATTACAAACAACAAGCATCATCTCATCTAGATAAACAACAACAATACATACTACATCATTTGTACACGTTACATGCTAGGTGCTTTTAGTTGTATTGTTCAAAAATCCATGATCTAATAAGTAACCATGTATCGTCTCATACCAAGCATGTGCTTCTTGCTTTAATCCATATAGTGCCTTATTTAACCTACATACTATGATTTAATACCCTTTTTGCTCAAAACCATAGAAATTAAAAAACATAAACTTCTTCATGCAAGTCCCCATTCAAGAATGGAGTTTTGATGTCCAATTGATGTACATTCCAACCATTGAATGCACAAGTGCTATGAACAATGGTCATTCGGCACACAAGTGCAAAGGTGTCATCCAAATCCTTGCCTTTTTCTTGGGCATAACCTTTAGCTACGACCTATTCTTATAGTGATTAATACCATCATGAGGTGTGTGTTTCAACTTACACACCCATTTAGTGTCAATGGCCTTCTTGATAGGAGGTAAGTCATATAAACACCATGTATCATTCTTCATAATAACATCATATTTAGATTGCATATCAACCATCCAATGTTGTGAGATCATCAAACAAGACAAGATCATTCTCATGAAAAAGGCTAGAGATAGCCAGTGAATAGCAACTAGATGCAAAGGAAGCACCATTGAAGCATGAACAAGTATGATAAGGAAAATTTGTATCTAACTTACTATCTCTCAAAATTTGCACCAACCATTTTGGCATAAATTTTATCCTATCATTATCATTCTCTCATTAGTAAGTGAATAGGATGAAATGTTTCCTTATCAAGAGATACATTTGATTGTCCTCCATTGAAAAGAAGAAATAGTATATCATACACATCCTTTGAACTCATTGATGACTCTTCGAAACATGAAAGTAAAGGGCACATTACATCCTCCATAAAAATTACATCATGACTAACCAATATGCATTTCGTTTTTGGTTGATAACATTTTTTCTTCGAATTGTAGCCAACAAAAATACATTCCGCAACCTCCGATTTCATGTGCTATTGTTTCCGGTACTAATGCATATGCTAGATAGATATCGCACATCATGTATATATCATTATTTATGGGAGGATGCTTAGAGTGGGAGAACTTTAGATCTATCTTACTTAGAAATCTTTGGTTGTATATGTTGTGTACATATACTCTATGAGCCGAGATCCAAACTTGATGCCAAGATAGAGAGGTGTATCTTCCTTGGACATTCCCTGCAAGAAAAAGAATACATTTATTATAATCCTAATGCTATAGAATTGAAGAGCTCAAGGGATGTTTTTTCCTTAAATTAATGGGTTGAAGTCATGTCATGGCTTTAATGATGAGTTATCAGTTGACGATGTAGACCATGAAGATAGGAGACATCATAGAAAGTGTTGGAGTTTGAGGTTTGTGGAAGCACACGAACAACATAAGGAAGAAGAAGAAGCTTGGGGCACAACACACAATACTGAATGTACCACCAAGAGAATGTACAAAGATGAGTAACCCGTTAGGGTTATAGATATATATACAAGTCGGCAAGAAAAAACCTCCCAAAGAGGGAAAAAAGTGCCCCGAAGGTCCTAGTGTGTTCACACACATCACTACTCAAATTTATCAACAAATCCCTTCTGGGAATGATGTGGTGAACAAGAAGCTCGCACTCATGTATAAGGAAGTGCCAAGCTATGTGGTATCAATCCACAAAAGAAAGTAATCCCAAAGCTTTGAGGAAAGCTTCAAAATTCTTAGGCAGAGCCTCTGCAAAAATCCCTACAATGTTCTCCTATGTGGGCACATAAAATTGATCTCTCCAACAGAGAACCTCTCCATGACATAATGATAGTGCACCTCAATGTGCTTAGTGTGAGCATAGAACATAGGGTTCCTCACAACTCCCAATGCACTCTGATTGTCAGTGAAGATGGTGGTAATAGAAGACGGCCAAAAACTCTCATAACAACCAGCCTAGTCAGAGTAAAAAAAAAGCATGTTAATATGGCAGTAATGATCCCCATTGGGATACAAAAATCCAAGTAGCCGGGTATCACTCAAGTAGTAAAAGATGCACATAACTATCTGCCAATGCTTGACACATGGGCAATGCATAAATGTGCTTATATGTGAGACCACAAATTGAATATCTAGCCAAGTAATGCTTAAGTAAATCAAGCATCCAAAAACCGCTTGATAGAGAACAACATCAAATGCATCTCTAGCATCATAAAGACTCAACCGTAAACCTATTTCCATAGGAGTGACAATAGGTTTGCTGCCTTCAAGGCCAAAATGCTGCAATAATGTGTCAATATAGTTTGTTCGACACAAAACTATTCTGCCATCAACTTGCATAAATTGAACTCCCAAATAATGATGCAAATGTCTCAAATCTGACATCTCAAATGAGGCATGCAAATCAGCCTTAAAATCAACTATATGCTTCTCATTAGGACCAATGACAAGCATGCCATCGACATGGATAACAATGATCAGAAGCATATTTTTGCCATGCTTAACAAATAAGGTGCTCTTACTTGCATTGTTCTGAAAACCATGTGCAATCAAGTAGGGATGTATCTTTTCATAACAATCACGTGTGCTTGCTTCAAACCATATAATGCTTTTTTCAACTTGCACACTTTGTTTTCATGCCCTTTCTACACAAAACCATGGGGCTGAAAAACATACACTTCTTCATGCAAGTTACCATTCAAAAATGCAGTTTTAAAGAACAACTGATGTACGTTCCAACCACGATGAGCTGCAAGTTTACAGATGCTGTGAACAATAGCCATTCGATATGTAGGAGCAAAGGTCTCATCAAAATCAATGCCTCTTTCTTGAGCATAACCCTTTGCAACAAGCCTAGCCTTATACCTATCAACTATTCCATTAGTCTTACACTTCAGCTTGTATACCCACTTAGATCAAATGGCCTTCTTGCTAGGAGGCAAGTCACATAAAGACCAGATACCATTTTTCATTAAAGCATCATATTCTGATTGCATATGAGCCATCCAATTTTCTGAATTTTGTGCTTTATCCTTGTTTTGAATGTGCTCCCACTTCACTTTTATAACCAATGAGCATGTGAAGAAGTTTGTGCCTTCTTCTTAACTCACCACTTTCTCCACTACATGCTACTAACTACAAGGCAAGATATTGTATCTCTTACTCATCATGGATTTTGACTAGACTTTTTCCTTTTATTATTTTTCCTTTTTTTCCTCTACTTTTTCTTTATCTTTATATTTGGTAAATTTATCCAAGCATGGCTCATATGAAAATGAGCTTGTACATTTATCTTCAACACTCCCCCTCAAGATCATTTGGGAGTTATCTTCATGCATGTCCTGCAAATTTATCACATCCTTGAAGCCTTTGAGTTTAGAAGCATCCAAGAACTTTGTAAACATATCTGCAACCTGCTCTTTGGTACTGATGAACTTTATCTCCACATCTTTTCTCAGCACCTTCTCCCTTACATAATGGTAGTGGACCTCTATGTGCTTGCTCCTTGCATGAAACATAGGATTGCTTGCCAAGTAAATGTTTGGCATGTTATCAACGTATATAGGGATGGTTCCAACTTGCACTCCAAGATCATCCAAAAGCTTTTTAATCCACATTGCTTCACATATGGCAAATGCTAATCCTCTATATTCAGCCTCCATAGATGAAAGTGCAACAGTAGGTTGTTTCTTTGACCTCCATGTGATAGGTTTGCTTCCTATCATGAACATATAACCTGAAGTTGATCTTCTATCTTCCTTTGAACCTGCCCAATCAGGATCACTAAAGCCTTTGGCCTGCAGTTCTTCATCAAACTTATAAAACAAAGCATGATTAACTGTATGCTTTATGTATCTCAACACTCTCTTGGCTGAATTTAAGTGTTCACTTGTCGGGGCTTGCATAAACTGAGAAAGTACACCAACAACATAAGACAAATCAGGTCTTGTAATGTTTGCATAGATCAATGATCCTACAATGCTTCTGTATGTCGTTACATCTTTCAACGGTTCTCCATCATTTGAACAAATCTTTGTATTTGTGTCCATGGGTTGAGTGAGTGGTTTGCATTCACTCATTCCAAATCTGAAAAGAACATCCAACAAGTACTTCCTTTGCATCAAGTAGATGCCACTCTTTCCATAAACAACTTCAATTCCTAAAAAATATTTCAGCTCTCCAAGATTTGAAATTTTAAACTCCTTACCAAGCTTCCTTTTGATATCTTTAATCCCTGTAACATCATTTCCTGTTATGATGAGGTCATCGACGTATATGCAAATATATACCTCTCTATTTTCTTCCTTCTTCATGTACAACAAAGGATCTGCACTACTTGGGTTGTATCCACACTTAGTTAGATACTCTACCAATCTCTGATTCCATGCTCTTGGTGCTTGCTTCAAGCCATAAAGTGCCTTCTTCAACCTGCAAACAAAATCTGGATGGTTTTCATCTTCAAATCCAACAGGTTGACTCATGTATACCTCTTCTTGTAGTTCTCCATTAAGAAAAGCATTTTTGATGTCGAGTTGATATAATGGACATCTCCTTGAAGCACCAATTGCGATTAATGTTCTGATAGTTCCCATCTTTGCAACAGGGCTGAAAACTTCATCATAATCTATGCCTTGTGTTTGTTTAAATCCTTTGGAAACTAATCTAGCTTTATATCTAGCTAGTGAACCATCATCATTCCTCTTTACTTTAAACACCCATTTGTTTGGAACAATCTTCATACCTTCTTTCTTTGGCACTAGCTCCCATGTGTGATTATCTTTGAGAGCTTTGATCTTCATAGCTTGCTTCCATTCCTTTTGTGTGCAAGCTTCTTCATATGTCTCAGGCTCTTTGTCTTTGATAACCTGCATCATGTATGCAAAATGTGTCGCCATAAAACTATCAGAACTCAACCTTTGAGTTGGATACCTTGTCCTTGAAGATCTTCTTTCATTGCCTTTAGAAAGTTGCTTCTTTAACCTATTCAACTTTACCATCAGAGTGATTACCTCTTCATATTCTTCTTCACTTGCATCTACCTCACTGTTTGGAGTAGCACTTGTTTCTTCGGCTCTACTATGAGCTGAATTTGGAGACAAGGAATGACTCCCAAGAATCTTTTCCTTTCCTTTATCTTCATACCATGATCTTAGTTCATCAAAGACCACATCTCGCGAGACTCTTAATTCCTTTGTTCTAGGGTTGTAACACTTGTATCCTTTTTGCTCCATCGAGTAGCCGATGAAAATGCATTTTTCTGATCTTGGTTCCATCTTTGTTCTAACTTCTTGTGGAATATGAACAAAGCAAACACATCCAACCACTTTGAGGTGTGTAAGATCAGGTTTCTTACCGGAATATACCTTTTCTGGAGTCAAGTGATGTATTCCCGATGTTGTGCACCTATTCATCAAGTAAATGGCGGTTGTGGTAGCTTCAACCCAATAGTAAAATGGTACCTTCATCTCGTTGAGCATGCATCTTGCAATTTCAGCAATTTGCCTATTTTTCCTCTCAGCTAGTCCATTTTGTTGTGGTGTATACCTACAAGTGAATTGCCTTTTGATCCCATTCTCTTGTAGAAAATCTGAAAATTCTTTGGAGAAGTATTCTCCTCCACCATCGGGCCTTAAGGTTTTGATAGACCTTCCTGTTTCCTTTTCAACTTCAACTTTGAATCTTTTGAATATAGAAAACACCTCTGATTTTTGCTTCATACAAAATAGCCATACCTTTCTTGAGTGATCATCAATGAAGGTGACAAAAAATCTATTACCAGCCATTGATGCCTCTTGGGTTGGTCCCCATACATCCATATGTATCAAGTCCAAGACATCGTACATGACCTTTCCATGTGGATGTTGGACATCCAAAGTGAACATCCTTCGTTCTCTTCTACCTCGAGCAATGACTTTGAAGCCTTCCTTTGGATTCTTTATGAAGCACCCATTCTCATTGAATATGACATGATAACCCTTCTCTACCATTTGTCCTACTGAAATCAAGTTCTTTGAAATTGTAGGAACATGAAGAACATTGGATAGTACCTTTGCTCTACTTGCATCTCCAAGCCTTATATCTCCAATATGTTCAATTGTGTGTTGAGTATCATCACCTGTTTCAACGCATCCTTTTCCACTTGGTACCTGTAGATTAGTGAACAAACTTCCTTGGCATGACATATGGTTGCTACAACCTGAATCAATGTACCATTTTTTGTCGTCTTCACAAGAGCTTCTATACTCATGTGTCATTGCAAGTAGCGTGTCCTTGCTTCCTTCACTTGAGGTGCTTGCATAGTTGCTTTGGTTCCTTTGATTGCCTCCATTTGGTCTTCCATTCTTCAGCCAACAATCACTAGCATAGTGTCCTACTTTACCACAATGATAGCATGTTATACCTTTATGAGAATTGTAGGAGCCTCGGCCTCTTCCTATACTTCTACCTCGACCTCTTCCTTGTGTGTTGGCATTTGATGCATCCTTGTTGTCTTCCGAACCGTTTTGATTGTAGTTGGAGTGGTTGTGACCTCTTCCTTTTCCTCTTGAGCCTCCTCTTGAGTTTCTTCCTTTACCTCGACCTGCATATAACATTTGGTTGTGGCTGTCCTTTCCTTTGGGACCACCGAAGCTAAGCTCTTCTGTGACAAGATGGGGGATTAGTTGTTCAAAACCTGGATATGCATCTTTCAAGTTAATGGAAGTTATAAAAGGCTTCCATCTTTCATCTTCTCTCAAGCCATTGAGAGTATAACACACAAGATCTTCGTCTTCAACCGTTGTGCCAATAGAAGCTAAAGCATCGATTAGCTCCTTAATCTTCAAAGTATATTCAGCTATGGATTGACTCGAACTTTTCTTGATTGAGTTCAACTCATTCTTGAGTTGAAGTTTCCTAGCTTTGGTATTTGTTGAATACATCCTTTCAAGAGCTTCCCAAGCATCTTAGCTTTCTCTAGATGTTGAATATGCCCTACCATGGTGTTGGCATCATACGAAAATAAGCAAGTACGGGCCTACATGCAGAGCTAGCACTAAGGCAACCCATCAATTTTTTCCAATCCTTACATCCTTTTAAAAGTGATTCTCATCACTAGAAACCCTTGTAAATACCGTTTCACCTTTTTGGAGCTCTATTTTGTACAAGCCGAGGAGTCCTCGAGCTTGAGGAGCTTTAGAAGTAATTGCCTACGAATTTTCATATTTTTTAGATCTCGTTTGAGCCCTCAAATAAGCCCTGGAACCTAATTTTTAACTAGGCCGGACACTAGATCTGGACAGGGCCAAAGCTAGTAAAAAACTATAAATAGAGCTAGAGAGCTCATTTTTGGGTTAGCTTCTTGTAGTTTTGATCTTGTATGAGCACTTGGTTGCAATAGAAGTGATTCCATTGTCCTACTCCCTTTGTTCTTGTCGTGTGTGCACGTGTGTGTATGTGTGTGTATGTGCTTCTCACTCACACATTTGTGCCTTCACTTGCTCGAGGTCTTCATACCATCCTCATGTCTTCCCGGATTGAAATTAAAGGAGGTGCTACTCATCACTGAGCTACACATGGCATTATTAATGACTTGCAAATGAGGAACATGGCTCTCCTATTCCTCTCTTCCCATTCTTTTGCTTGCCTCCTTTGGACTTCGGTGGCCATAGCTTGATTGATTTGAGGTTGAGCATCATCGCTGCCCACAACACCCCATAAGCCTTTGCCCATTAGGTAGTTGTTCATTCTAAACCTCCACACGGGATAGTTATCCTTATCCAACTTCTCTACTTGTTGACCCAAGTCAGCCATTGAAGAGTATCAAAGACTTTGAGAGTTACCTCGAATACTTATAGTCCTTTGCTCTTGCATTTGTGAAGCTCCCTCTTGTTTTGTAGCTCCTCTTTTGCTTTGCTTCAACTCCAGCTCTGATGATGAAGCTTTAGCACCAAGTTCACTCTGATACTAACTGTGGAGAATGAGTTCTCCTATGCGCAACAGAAATGTGTAGTGAAACCTTGTATGTCCAGCACTTGGACAAATAGCTGCACCTTAGATAGCTTGCTGCTCTCAATACAAAACTCAAATGGACTTGAGCCTTTAGTCAATCAAAGTAGACAAAGAGAGCTTTCTAACAAGCTATAAATAACTGAATTTGGACAAGTTTTGATTAGGAAACACAACTGACAAAGATGAACTACCTGTCCACATAGGTATGCTAAAGAACTAAGCTTCACTCTCGGACTAATAGCTCTCTGAATATATATCTTTTGAGAAAAATATTTGGTACAGAGAAAGTAGACACAAATAGCTTTCCAATAAGCTAAAAATGAAGTAATTTGGGTGACTTTTGGTCAGGAAACTCAACTGACCAATATAGACCACCTGCACACATAAGTACACTATAAAACTATACTTTACTCTCTTAGAGATATCTCTCAGAATATAAATCTTCCAAAAGACATATTTGGTACAGTGAAAGTAGATGCCAAGAGCTTTCCGAGAAGACAAAAATCATGCAATTTGGATATGTTTTCGTTGGGAAAATTAACCAACCAAAATATACTACCTATCTACACAGGTATACTAAAAAACTAGACTTCACTCTTTCACTGATATCTCACAAAATACATAAGCTTTCAAAGAGATATTTGGTATGCAGAAAGTGCACAAGATAAGCTTTCGAATGAATGCTTAAATGCAAGAAATGGTTACTTATGCACTGAGATATGAGCTCTGCAACAGAGCTGTGTACAGACTGATGTGCGGCTGGAAGGAGTCTAGGGGAAGACAAAATGACAAAATGGCTAGATCCGACTACTGGGAGCTCTTGCCTCTTTCTCTCCTTGTTTTGAATGTGCTCCCACTTCACTTTTATAACCAATGAGCATGTGAAGAAGCTTGTGCTTTCTTCTTAACTCACCACTTTCTCCACTACATGCTACTAACTACAAGGCAAGATATTGTATCTCTTACTCATCATGAATTTTGACTAGACTTTTTCCTTTTATTATTTTTCCTTTTTTTCCTCTACTTTTTCTTTATCTTTATATTTGGTAAATTTATCCAAGCATGGCTCATATGAAAATGAGCTTGTACATTTATCTTCAACAGATTTGATCTACATAAAAAAGCTATCATTTGGATTATGTCAAAATATCCATGAAGTGTTATTTTATCTACATAAAAAAGCTATCATTTGGATTATGTCAAAATATCCATTGAAGTGTTATTTTATTATATTTTTTTAAATGATTTTTATGGATCATTTACAAATGTAAAAGCCTAGAGCTTTACACATGTAAAAGGAGAAAAAGAGAGCTCCAATTCCATGAATTTGAGGTGGTTGAGCTTGAGAATCAATGAATCAATCAATCACCTAAAAGTAGATCAAATTAGATCTTCACTTTTCCTTGATTGTAGGAAAATCAATTGATTCCCTTCAACAACTAATACCACCTTCATTTAAATACAAAATCCACTTGTAAAAGTCTTGGAACACTTCAAGAGTCTATATAAAGGCTTCAAATCACTTGTACATTAGATGGAAGCAATATACATGCACTTTTGGCCATCATTGTTTTTCTTCTTCATTTCTCTACATCATCTTCTTCAACAATAGTGAACTTGAAGAGGCTTTTCTTTTGGTCATCATTTTTTGCTCCATTTCTCTGTATCATCTTCTTAAACAATAATGAACTTGTAAAGGCTTTTTCCCTCTCTAAACAACACCAAATTAGATGAACCATCATTCATTATAAAGGTATTCCTTGTCACTTCCTGATGATTCAATTACTTCGATCACATTAATAGGTGCAATATCATGAGTCTTATTGTGCTTCTTGGGACAGTCTCTAAAGAGATGTTCCTTTCCATAGTCATTGCAATACCCTTCCCACATCCTAGAGGGTGGTGGGTTATATGGATGAGTGCATTCTCTGATAAAGTGATCTCCTCCACATCTATAGCATGGTCCTTTTGGCATGGGCGATCTAATGGGTGGTCTCATGGGTGCTGGTGCTTTGGGTGCGGTGTACATTAGTGTTGCCAGTTCCGGTCCATAGACATTGTCATATCCCTCATATCCATAGTATTGCGGGTCATAAGCTTGCTCATACTCCATCAACTGGCGTCGTAGGGATAGTACTCTCCTTGGGTCTGTTTGTATCCTAGGTTTGTTGATTTTGTACTGTTTAATGGTGATGCTGGCACTATGCTCTCTCCAAGTTTTCCTCCGATTGAGCATATTTCACTGGTACTACATTTGGTGGAAATGGTGGTTGCTATCCTAACACTAGCTGAGGTTGTGCATGTTGCCCTTGCTCATATGGCCTAGGTATTCCTTGTGGTCCTGGATAGGGATTATATCTTGGGATCTCCCTTCCTAGCTCTCTAGGTGGGTATCCATATGGCCTATACTGAGGTCGATTTAAAGGTCGTGTCTACCTATTGAATGGACAATTCTTAATGGTATGATTGGTATATTTTTGGTCTATGTGGCGATACAGAGCGGTTCCCTGATGTGGATGTCTATTGTAAGGGTAAGCTTGAGGCAAGCCTGTTCCTCCTCTTACGCACATGTGAGTAGGATGGTCTCCTCAACATAGGCTGCATCTTTGTAACATTGATATTCTCATTGGTGGATGCTCGCAGTTCCGCTGTCCGTGAACTCCTAACTTCTTGGCCACCAGCTCCGCTAACTCCTCGACATTAGTAGAGTTGGATGTTACTGTACTTCTAGTGTCTTCTGGTTTTGTAGGACTGGGTGTACTTTTGAGATCACCAACTAGGTTGTCCTCTAGGTCAATACACTCTTGAAGGCATTCGCTCAACATCTGTAACCGTTTTACATAGACTAGATTTCTCAAAGTCCCGTTCATCAGCCCGTCTAAGAATAATGATATCATTTTTTGTTGTGTGGGTATTTCTGTTACTAGGCATCTATCGACATATTGATTGAACCTTCGAGCGGCGGTTTTCACCGTTTCATTTGGGTTTTGTTTGAAGTTATGGATCTAATGGCTGGAACCAGGTCAAAGTCGTTCTTGTGAGAGTAAGTCCAAAGGACTCATATTGCACAAAGAAATCATCCACTTGTTCAACCCGTAGAACTTGTTTAAATTCAGCTATGTGATCGTAAGGTTCTCCCATCCTGTCAAAATGATTTCTCATACACTTAGCCACTTGGATCGATCTTAATCTTCTTATAGGTTCTGGTTGTCTAGGCATCACAAGAATTGCTGGTCTCATTGGAGGCATTCTAGGCTGCACTCCTAGTGGTGTTCTTGGTCTCACTGGTGACCGATGTTGGTTTCCTAGTCCAGGGTGTGTTTGATTGTGTGATTGTAGTCCTAGCATGGTGAATTGCATAGTGCGGTTGGGAATACTTCGATGGCTTGTCTGTCCCGACATTGTATGTTCCGACTCCTGTTGTGTCCCAAAGGGATTTTGAGAGGTGGTTGCCTGCTCTCACTGAGGGAATACAGGCAACCCCATATACTTCAATTGAGCCCTATCAGTGGCATCAACTGGCCAATATCTTCTTTGGTTCTTATCTAGGTATGTGACTCTTGACTCATCTTTAGGATCTTTTAACTCATAGAAGGTCATTGGGCTTTCTTCTTGTCTGTGTGTGGGAGAGTCAGTTTGTAGCAATAAGTCTGATCCGTGGATCAAGTAGACCTCTAGTAAGTAATCATCTTGAGGTATCAAATCCCCTCTCAAGACTCGATTCACTACTAATTTGCTTCTGGGAGTGGTTACCAACTCTTTAGGGTCCCGTCTTCCTCAGTTTCCTTGTCCTTCTAATCCACCTCTCTCGTTGATCGGATCTGGGTGTTCTGTTACCACGTAGATGTGACCGAACTTTTCCATGCACACTCCTCCTTCATACTTAACTGCCGGTCTGGGAACTATATGTGGAAGTTACCATCCTCGCTACTGATCTATTTAAACCATCCAGGTAGATGGGAATCTCTTGGGAATTAGTGGACACATATTGCAAAGAGGTATGGTATTCCCCCTCTATTGTGGACACGAAGTTTCTCCTGGGGGAGAACCTTGCATGTCTTCTGATGCCATTGGTATCTCTTCCTCTGAGTCACTAGAGGTGTCAGAATAGATAGAGCGATGACTTGCCTGAGTTGCACTTCCTACTGATGAAATAACACTCCTCCGAGTACTTAGCACCTGTCCTGAACTCAATTTCATTCACTTTCCTGGGCTATCTTGGTTCCTCACTATCCCTTAATTGGCTCCTCAAATTATTTGTAATATTGTCCTCAAATAGCTTGAATTATTATGGGTGATACCACACTGGCAATGTTGCACTAGACAATACCACTCTGGCCATACTGCACTAGACGATATCCATCTTACCACGATACGATACCACTCTGGCGATACTGCACTAGATGATATCCATCTTACCACGATACGATACCAAATCTTGAGACGATACGATACCAAAATTTACCGTGATACGATACCTCTGCAAGTGACGATACGATACTTAGGACAGGTGGCGATACGATACCAAAATCCTAGCGGTACAATACTATTCTCTGCATGATACGATACAAGTGCACTGCACGATACAATACTAGATGGCTAAAGCAATACGATACCACTTGAGTGCACGATACGATACTGTTGTGTTGCACGATACTATACTAACAACTCTTGCGATACGATACTAGTACAAGTGACAATACGATACCGAAACCTTGCACGATATGATACTGGAGTTTTGCACGATATGATACTAGAATTTCTCACGATACGATATCAGGTACGCGATATGATACAATATTGTGCACGATACGATACTGCTCGATCGACGATATGATACCAAGTGGAGTGCGATACGATACCATTGGCAGATTGCGATCGTGATACCAACTTGACGATATGATACCAAAAATGGTATCGTGATACCTCAAGTGGTATGCGACGATACGATACTCGGTGAGTATCGCGAAACTAGGGAATTTTGGTATCGCTATACCAAAACTCAACTGACCGCGATACTACAGCCAAAATCGCTAAAATCGCAAAAACTTTTTGCACAAAATAGTTTTTTCCTCACTCCTCCTCACTTTTGACCCTCTGTCTCACTCAAGGAACCTTTCAAAACTCTCTGTCCCACCTCCCGATACTAGAAATGAGTTTAATCACGTGCATATGTGTTTTAAAGTAACTTTGATATTGCAATCTTGTTGAAGCTTACCTTTAAGGATGTCTTGTTTAAGAGTTGAGCTCACAAGGTAGCTTTTTGGGCTTGTATAGCGCGATACTGCTCAAGTGATACCGGTCACTGTCTGCACACGATACCAGTTCCAGAGCAAGTGTCAAATGAACTAAATTTTATTTTGGTTTTTATAGTTTGTGATGTCTGAAGCCTATTCTACACTAACTTGGCAATTTTATTTTTTTTTGGGGGATTTTTCTTGGTGATTTCAGTTTACTCCTACTCCTCTTCCCTCCTTGACCTAACCCTAACTCTTCCTTCTCTCCTTCACTCCTAAACCTAAACCTAAAAACGCATTACACACACCTCAAGGATGTGAAGTAACAAGCGTTGAAGTGTCTGACTACTTGCCACTGAACGAATTCACTCCTACAAGTACGATTCCTTCACTCCCGAGCTATAACCATCACGAAGGCACCTTGGTTGAGTTTGTTCCCCGGCAACGGTGCCAAAAACGTGTGTCCCTAAGTCACAAGGTCTTAGGGACTTGTGTCAAAGAGACTAAATCTCATTTGCCCCACAAGTGCGTATAGTGGTGGATTGACACACATTTAATTATCAATCCGAAGAACCACATGAACCAAGTGTATGAAGACATGTGCACACGTGATGGAAAGTGAAGTGGTTCAGCTAGAATGCATGAGAAAGGAGTAACCTACCTCTCCAATTCACTCAATATCTGGAAATGTTTGCCATGATACCACTTACAATAGTAAACACAAATTTGAATGTTTCTCTCAGCTCCGAACTCCGAATATAGCCAATACTGGATTGATCTCAAATCTCTCGATGAGACGCATCTATTGGTGGCATTCTCACTTGAATCTGACAACGGCTCTTCAAGTTATGGCTGAAACAGTGAATGGCGAGAAACACCTATACTCACTCCATAACTCGTATTGGTTCACACACACACTACAATTGCTCAAAAGTGATGGGGAAGGATAGACAACAGTCCTACACACACATTCCAAGCATTACATGCACACAAAAGATCATAGAGAAGATGAAAATCAGCACGAAAGAAGCAAATTCGAAATTTCCGTTCTCCTCTTTCACAATGGCAAAAAGTCTTTACAAAGAGTCACAAAGTGACTTATATACATGTGCCCTAAAAATGGTCCTTTCACACTTGTGACCATCACTTTATTGGCTAATCTCTAATTTCTTACTATTTTACAAGAAGTATATTACAATGATTTGGGGTTTATGCATCTAGAGGACTCCTCTAGTGCATTTACATAGCTTCGAGGGAACTCTCTAGGATTTTGAAGAAGAAATTTATGCCCATAAATTTGAAAATTTTGGGGCTCCTCTTTTGTGCCTGTTTTCTCTGCAACAAGCCCCAAGAAAGGCGTGATCCAAACAATCCTAGTCAAATGATTCCTCCTGATGCTGATCTTCTATGTGCTTGAAAACATAGAAATGCAGATGCACTCTGTGCTCTAGTTACAAGTACTTCTGATAGTGTTCTGACTCTCATTCAGCATACTACGAAGGCATTTGAAGCATGGAACATATTGAGAAATCAATATGAAACTTGTAATCAGACACGGATTCAGAACTTGGAGAATCAACTTGAAGCAGAACGGTTTGTTGATGGGGAGACTGCGTAGGTGTTTATCACTCGCATAAAGAATCTACGAGATCAAATGGTGGGAGCAGGTGTTCAAAAGTCAAGTGAGGAGCTAGCTCGTCATTGTCTTCAAATTTTTCCACCTAAGTTTGATGGTTTGGTAACTGCTCTTAACACTCAAATTAGACCTCAACCACTAAATTTTGAACAATTTAGTGCCTTACTCATGGAGGAGGAGTTGCGGCTCAAGGAAAGGAGTGGTGGTAGCAAAGGAGATGGTGCATTTATAGCACATGCCAAAGGAGGCAAAACAGACTCTTCAAAAGTTGGAGACAAAAAGAAGAACGACAAAAAGAAGTTCAAGGGAGAGTGTTTCCACTACAAGAAGAAAGGACACAGAATCCAAGACTATCGAATGAAGAAGGAAGAAGAGAAGAGTGGCTCTTCAAAAGATGGCAAGGGCAAGGAGACTGAAACACAACACGTAGAACGTTGGAATCGAACCATCATGGAGATGGCAAGGTGCATGTTGAAAGGAAAGGGTTTGCCTAATCAATTTTGGGTAGAGGCTATCAACACTGCTGTCTACATTTGGAATCAAAGCTACACTAAGGCACTTGATGGAAAGACTCCACAAGAAGCCTACACTGGTAAAAAGCCTTCTGTTTCCCATTTCAAAGTATTTGGAAGTAAATGTTATGTACATGTTCCAGATAGGGAGAGAAACAAGCTTCAACCAAAAAGCATCAAATGTGTCTTCCTAGGGTACAACAAAGATAAGAAGGCTTATAAGCTTTATGACCCTGAGGCTAAGAAGATCATGGCGAGTCGTGATGTGGTGTTTAAGGAGGAGCATCCACATGCAGTGGAGGAGGAAAAGAGAGCTTCCACTTTATCATCAGGTGAAGGGGCAATCCACTATGAACCTGGCCCAAGAGCTATCCCTTCTACACAAGAGAAGGAAGCATCATCTTCAGATGATGATTTTGAAAGTCACCAACCTGCTAACACCCAAGTGGAAAAGCCATTTCCATGTTGGGTGAGGCAGCTCTATGATTCTGCAAACCCCATCCCACAGTCACTAGAACATGTTGTAGATGGACCGAGGGGATCACAGAAAATAGAGGAATAGAGATGGGCAAGCGCCCATATTGTAAACACAGCCTTGATGGCTGATCTCATTCAAGAAGAAGCAAATGAACCAACCAATGTGGAAGAGGCACTCCATGATCCGAATTGGAGGGCTGCCATGCAAACAGAATACAACAATATCATGAAGAATGGAACTTGGGAGCTAGTGGATCGAACCCTAAGCGTAAAGTCATTGGCACCAAGTGGGTCTGGAAGTTAAAGTACAAGGTTGATGGTACTCTAGAAAATTATAAAGCAAGACTTGTTGCACATGGCTACTTTCAAGTTGAAGGCATTGAATTTTGTGAATCATTTGTCCCGACTGCAAGAATGACTACTGTCCGAGTAGTACTAGCTATGGATGCACATAAGCATTGGCCAATCTATCACATGGATGTCAAATCAACATTCCTGAATGGAAACCTCAAGGAGGAGGTATATGTGTCTCAGCCACCAGGATTTGAGGCTCCCCATTAAGAGAACAAGGTATGTAAGCTGAAGAAGGCATTATATGGGCTAAAACAAGCCCCTAGAGCATGGTACCAGTGGATAGATAAGTATCTCTTGGACCTAGGTTTCAAAAGATGTGCTTCTGATGCTAACTTGTATGTTCTAAAGAGAGGAGGGAAGACAATCACATGGTCATCTTTTGTATGTAGATGACCATGTGATTAAGGAAATGATGATGCTCTTCTTCAACAAACAAAAGATGCCCTAAGTTCAGAATTTGGAATGACAGACTTGGGCTTAATGCATTATTGCTTAGGTCTTGAAGTTTGGCAGGAACCAGGGAAGATTTTCATCTCTCAATAAAAGTATGCAAGGCAGATATAGAAGGCATTTGACATGGAGGATTGCAAGGAAATTTCTACACCTATGGAGGTCAACACAAAATTATCTATTGAAGATACTTTACCTCTAGTGGATATTGGAAGATACACGAAATTAGTTGGAAGTCTCATCTACTTGTGCAATAGCAGACCAGACATCTCTTATGTTGTTGGAGTAGTAAGCAGGTTCTCTAATAAGCCTTGCCAAATGCATTCGAAGGAAAGCATCCAGATACTCAAGTATGTGAAAGGAACCACTGATTCTGTTATTCTTTATGAAGAAGGATCATCTCTAGTCGGATACTATGAATCAGATTGGGCAGGAGATATTGATACCACAAAATCAGTTTTTGGATATTGCTTTTCTTTAGGATCAAGGATTTTCTCTTGGATTAGTAATAAGCATTCGACTATAGCATTATCTTCTACTAAAGCTGAGTACAAAGCTGCATGCGTTGCAGCATGTGAAGCAATATGGTTGAGGAGGATCCTATGGCACATAGGAATACAAGGACAATAGGCTACAGAGTTGAAGTGTGACAACCAAAGTTGCATGGCCATCGCCAAAAATCTTGTTTTCCATGCATGTACCAAGCACATAGAAATGCAGTATCACTATGTGCATGAGTTGATTGAGGATGGGGTCATGGAGATAAGCTATTGTCCTACTAAAGAAAATGGAGCAGACATCTTCACCAAGGCTCTTGGGAGAGAGCAACTTCTTCGACACTTTCCAAAGCTTGGGATTGGACCAAGGAGGTAGTTCACCGTAGGGTGGACATTGAGGGGGGGGTGTTAGATATGCTCAATACTCCACCCTCATGTGACCACAAATGATCCATGGTGCTCTAAGTTGTAAGGCCCCCATTACGAGGAGAAGCCATTATGAGAGCTCGAACATTTGTGGAACCCTAACTTCCAAGTTAGATGAGGTCTATGTGTGACCATTGATGGTTGTAGATGATCTTTGTGAGCCTAGCCATTAGGTTAGGTAGGGCATAAACGTCCACGCCATTGGGTTGCCATCTAAGGTGAAAATAAAGGCCCTGTGGCATCACACGGTTTCTCCATAGAACCTCAATGGGGGGAGTGCAGAGGGGGGCTTGCCCCCTTCTGCAGGGTCCAAGGGGCCTATCCCCCCAGCCCGTAAGGCCGATACGGTAGGACTTCTGGTCATGGAGATATTGTCGGATGGTATATTTTACCGACTATTTTGTATCTCCGGACTATGTTTATCTATACCAAACCGCCTTGTAAAAGCTATATAAGCACGACCCAGGTTGAGCTTCATATAGCATTGTGCACTAGTAAGCCCTTCATCTAGAGTCTATCTAGATCGCCATCTGAGCTCCACATTGGGAGCACACGGGTGGATAGCACCATCATTGTAACTGAATTACACTCGGCAATCTGAGAATTTGAGTTCTCTATCTCTCAGTCTGCATCTATCTTTGTCTGCATTTTTTCTCTCAGCATTGTCTACATGTCTATTCCGCTGTGTTGTTATTTTCTTACAGCCTATTAGGGATATATGCATATATACAAGCCGGGGGGAAAAAGCCTCCTAGAGAGGGAAAAAAGTGCCCCAATAGTCCTAGAGTGTTCACACACATCACTACCTAAATATATCAACAAATCTCCCCTAGGAGTGATGCGGTGAATAAGGATCTGGCACTCATGTATAAGGAAGTGCCAAGCTATGAATCAATCCACAAAAGGAAGTAAGCCCAAAGCTTTGCAAAAAGCTTCAAACTTCTCCCTAGGCAGGGCCTTCATAAAAAGGTTGTAATGTTCTCCTGCCTGAGCACATATGCCAAGCTCATCTCCCTAGCAGAGAACCTCTCCTTGTCATAATGATAATGCACCTCAATGTGCTTAGTGCGAGCATGGAACACAGGGTTCCTTGCAACTGCCAGTCTATTAGTGAAGATGGTGGTGGTAGAAGATTGACCAACACCCAAATCATCCATAAGGTATCTGAGCCACACACACTCAACAGTCGATGTGAAAGCTACCCTATACTTAGCCTCACAACTAGAACTAGCCACAAGAGGCTGCTTCTTGCTCAACCAAGATATACATGAGCTACCAAGCATGAAGCAAAAACCACTGGTGGACACACGAGTGTCATAACAACTAGACCAATCACTATAAGAAAAAGCATGCAAATATGGTGGTAGTGATCCCTCTTGGGATAAAACAACCCAAGTAGCTAGGTACCACTCAAGTAGCAAAAGATGTGCTTAACTGCCTGCCAATGCTTGACACCTGGGCAATGCATAAACTTGCTTATCTGGCCGAGTAATGCATAAGTAAATCAAGCATCCAATAGCCTGTTGATAGAGAACAACATCAAATGCATCTCCACCATCATGAAGACTCAATCATTAACATGTCTCCATAGGTGTGGCAATAGGCTTATAGTCTTCAAGGCCAAAATGTTGTAATAATGTGTCAATATATTTCATTTGACACAAAGCCATTCCATGATCAACTTGCATAATTGAATACCCAAATAGCGATGCAAATGCCCCAAATCAGACAACTCAAATAAGGCATGCAAATCAGCCTTAAAATCAACAATATGCATGTCATGAGGACCAATGAGCAGCATGTCATCAACATACACCACAATGATCATAAGCAAATCATTGGCACATTTAACATATAAGGTGCTTTCAGTTGGACTAATTGCAAAACTAGTGCAATGAGATAGTCATGTATCTTTTCATAGCAACACGTGGTGCTTGCTTTAAACCATGTAATGCCTTCTTTAACCTGTACACCTGGTTTTCATGCCCTTTCTGCACAAAGCCACGGGGCTGAAAAACATACACTTCTTCATGCAAACCACCATTCAGAAATGCTATTTTAATGTCCAATTGATGTACATTCCAACCATGATGAGTTGCAAGTGCATAGGTGCTGCGAGCAGTAGTCAATCGATAAGTAGGAGCAAAGGTTTCATCAAAATCAATAAGAGCCTCAAGCCAGAAACTATGTAGTAAAGCTTCACTCTTGACCATACACCTCGCCATCTCCATGCGTGACGTGTTCTTTTGTTCAGCAACTCCATTCTGTTGAGGTGTATATGACACTGTACACTGATGTTTTATCCCACGTTCAACGATAAATGCATTAAAGTCACAAGACATATATTCCCCCCCTCGATTAGAAGGGAGGGTGCCCATTTTACATGCTGACATATTTTTAGCCAAAACCAGAAGCTGTTTGAAGCACATAAACACTTCGAACTTTGCCTTCAATGGATATAACCATGCATGCATGGAGAAATCATGGATGAAAGTCATGAAGTAAAGATAGGTCCCAAAAGAAGGTGTCTGCATAGGACCACAAACTTCACTATGTACAAGCTGCAATTTTGGAGTAGCCCGAACTGAACCATCTTTTGGAAAGGAAGAACGCTGCATTTTGCCCAAAATACAGCCTTCACAAACATGTTTTCCAGGTGCCTCAAGTTTGGGCAACGAGGACACCATTTTAGATTTCTACACGCATAGCAAACTAGCAAAATTCAGATGATCAAAGCGTGCATGCCAAAACTTTGCATCTGACATAGCCTGAGAATCATGTACTGCACATGCTGAATCATTTACAAATCTTTCATAGTCTATGAGCTTATACAACCCACGATACAAAATGCTAGAAGCAGTAATGATGTCACCATTTGACAGATCATGAACTGTACATTTGTGATCAACAAATTTCACAACCAAGCCAATCTGTGCTAATGCACAAAATGATAACAAGTTTTTCTTGATCCCTCGCACAAACAAAGCATCTGACAAAGTGAAACAACTACCATCAGCAGTAGTCAAAATGATCTTACCAACTCCCATAATAGGATAAGAGTTGTTGATGCATGTACAATATTCCTTGTAGGGGTAGACTCAAGTGAAGAGAAGAAACTGCACTGCGAGGTAATATATTTGGTCGCCCCACTATCAAAGTACCAAACATCTGAGTCTACTATAGACATGCACTGCTCATGAGAAGATGGGTTGAAATTGCAAATAGTAGTTAACACCCATTCTTCTTCCTACACAAGATTAGCAGACTGTGTTTTTGGTGTAGAGGCCTCTGCAACAACCATTCCGACCTCTTTCTTCTTTGCCTCTTTAGCAGCCACTTTTGGATAGCTCTTAATAACATGATCATTTGCTTTATAGTATTTGCAAAAAAAATTCTACTTTTCTGATTTCTTCTAATCTTTGTCTTCCTTCTTCAAATGTGCAACATTTGCATATTTCTTCTTACTAGTAGAAGAGCCCCATTTTCCTTTTCCTTTTTGACTAGCCAGGAAAGCTTGATCTGCAACATGCATAATAGACATGTTCTGCCTAGATTCGTCTTCCCTCAACAAAATAGAAACTAACTCTTCAAATGTTAAGGCATTTGGATTGCCTTTCATTTGGATTGGGATGATGCAACAAACACAACTATATAACTATGCACAGGTGTCCAACCTCACGAGTACATGGAGTTACACCTTATGAAGCTTGGCATGGTAATAAACCCAACCTTTCATATCTCAAAGTATTTGGTTGTGTGTCTTATGTTCGCATGCCTGAAGAATTGGGGCACAAGTTAGACCCAAAGGGAGATAGGAGCATGTGTGAAGCAGGTTTTAGCTACACCAACTCATCTCTTGTGATTATCCACCATCTCTTCCAACAGTGGTATCAGAGCAAGCAAAATCAAGATGGGAGATTTTTTTCCATCTGTTTGTTATTGATCTTTGGAGTTGTCCTCTCCAATAATTTAGCATAAAGAATTAACAATACATCTTTATTTTGTCAATCATAGAAGTATTCAAGAGACCACAGCCCCTTCTAGATGATAGAATCCAAGAAATAAGAGAATAATGGCTGGATTTCTGAGAATGGTGAAAATGAAGAGGAATTTCTAGGGTTTGGATTATCTTGAGCAAATCTCCACCATTTTCCACAATCTTGGTGTCTAATACATGCTATTTTCTCAGCAGAACACAATTATGAAGTCAAAACTCAAAAATATTACCTGTACCATACAGACGAGACAATCGTGATTCTGTGAAAACAGACGATTTTCATCTCCAACACCATTCTTCATCAATTTCTCACTCAACACATCAATATTTAGCTCTCTTCATACACATTCAACATAATTACACAATAGAAGCTCACAAATCTCCATGGATACACAAAGAATAGACTCAACAAATCAATGAAACCACACAAAGAGTAGAAAACACGATTTTCAGCAGGAAACTCTCTCTATTCTCTTGAATAGCATGTAAACAAATAATCAACCAACCCCCTCATAATAGAGGAAATTGTCTTATATACTTTTCAAGTGTCCCTTTTCACACTTGAATTTTGGTCCTTTCCTCTATTATTCTAAAAATATGCTATCTAGGAGTTTCCAAAAATTCTAGAAAAATTACATAAAATTCTATTCTACATAAGGAAGACTCTTCCTTATTTTTACATCAGTTGCATAAATATTTTTACAAGTTTTTGGCATTTTACAATTATTTTTCATAAAAAATGCTTCAAAAAATACATCTTCTAACATCCTTCCCCTCCTAAACCTTTTGGCTCCTGACAAAAGACTTTCTTGCTCTGATGTCCTGATTGCTTTCTTCACTTTTTCTTTCTTTGATAGACTTGTGACAGAAGGTCATGACTTTTTCTTTTAGTAATGTTCAGGTTATTTACCATTTCAAACAATGCTTTCCTCCACTGTACTGTGGCTTCTGGTTTATCAATTAAATCCTTTTTCAAATATTTTGTGTAAGCAGCTTCATATGCAGTAAGATGAGACTTGGTGACTACTGACAAGTTTTCGAATATTTCTGACTCTCTCTCAAAAAACCCATAATCAAATGCATCTTCAAAAATTTGTAAATAGTGACTGCCCAAAAATATTATTCTGCTGTAGTATGCCATTAAACAGATTCTATCGGGTGTTTCACTAAGATCAAACAATAATGCATCAGTTGGAGAGTTGAAGCCAATGTAATTTAATATTCTGACATCTGTATCTGTATATGTCTCTATACATGCCATAATTAATCTCATTACTCTGATCAGTAAAATGCATGTAGGGTTGTTCACATCTTTGTATGTAGCTATAACAGACTCAGCTGTATCCACCATGTAGTTTTTTGTAGGCCATGTTCCTGCCTTTGGACCTGCTATTTTTGGGAAATTCAACCATTTTGGTGGGATTTGTCCTTCTCTCCTTCTTTCCCAAAAAACTATCCATTCTCTTCTTCTTGCTACTGGGCAGTAAGCTGGATTAATTTTCAATTGAAGAGGTGCTTCCTTCCAAATTTTCCTGCATTCTTTATTTGCATCCAACCATCTATTCCTCCACTTTGGATTGGCTTTCTCAAATAATTCTTTGGTCACATTAATATCTTCTTCATATTCCAGATATTTATTTGGAGGTAATCCAACTCTTGCCAATTGATAGTTCTTGATACTCTCCATGATCATACATAAAGGTATGCCCAGTCCATCTGCAGCACAATGATGCTGGTCTGGATTAATCCCCTTATTCAAAGCAAATGTGACAATTTGATCTTCATATTCATCATGCATTTTTCTGATAAAATCCATTCTAGATTCTCTGTTTGTTAGCATTTTTTTGACAAATTCTTCTGAATATTCTTCCTTTGATCTTTTATTTGCTGGTTCACTGCCATGTTGTATTCCATCTTCATTTCCTACTTCATATTCTTCTGTATATGTAGTCTCTATATGTGTTTCTTCCTGAACTTGTGGCTTTTCTAGCTTTTTCTGTAATTCTTCTATTGTCACCATCAGACTTCCGTTCTGTATTGCCCATAACTCTCTTTCTTTTATCCATTCATTTTTTTCCTTTTCCATCCTTAACTGCCAATCACTCCTTTCTTTTTCCATATCCATGTGCAACTTGTTATATCCTCTCATTGATGTAGTAGCATGTGTACTAGCCTGCTTCTCTAGTTCCTTGGCTTCTTTCAATTCTATTTGTAATCTCTTAATCTCCTTGTGCAACTCTTCCTTTTCTTCCTCTGTCATATGAGCAGTCTTGCTTTCATCCTTTAACTGACCTTCTTCCAATAATAGATTTGTTTATTTCCTCATTTTCTTTGGTTAAAATTTGATAAGAAGTCTGCAAAGTTCTATATCTTCCTTCAATTTTTCTCAGCTCCATTTCCAGTTTATTATTTTGCTCTGTTAGTTTCACACTCTTTTCTTCTAGATATAGAATTCTATTTTGTTTGTGTACTTGTAACTCCTCCAAAGCAATTATTCTGTTTGTAAATTCCTCATTTTTCTCCTGCACCTTCCTCAATTGTTCCGACATTTGTTCCTTTTCCCTTTTGTGCTCCTTAATGATCATACTGCCTTTCTCAAATTCAGACTCTGCTACCATTCCTGAAATGATCATATTCCTGCTTGAAGGTCTAAACTGCTCAATGTTGCTCATAATAATCTGGCAAGCAGATCTTATATTCTTGGGTATTCTTTCCAACCCCACTTCCATTTCCATTTGTTTAGCTTCTATTTGTTTGTCTTCTTTGCACTCATTCTCCTCTTCCTCTTCTTCTTCATATTCTATAACCTTAGCCTGGTGTCCTTCATTGCTTTGATGAATTTCTAGTGTTTCTTGATCTGCCACATCTTCTTCATGTTCCAATGTCTGATTATCCTGGTTCTCTTGTCTTGATCTATCTTCATCTGCCTTTACTTCTTCTACTTTGTTATTCTCCAATTCTGGTTGTTCTTTTGCAGAAAACTGTGCTTTTTTTACCTGGATTGGGGTTTCTTGAATTAAAATTGACTCAGTTTTCTCACTGAATTTTATTTGATCATGGCTTGTCTGCTGTTTCTGCCCTTCTTCCTGCTCATCAATGTCCATAAGATCCATTTCTTCTTCTTGTCCTTGATTTTTGTTGGTTGCAAATTCTTCATTACTCTTCAAATCATGAAGTACATCTTTTATACTTTGGATAATCTCCTTTTCTACCACTCCTTCTGTAACTTCTTGAACATTCTTTTTCACTTCTATTTCCTCTGCTTCCTGAACTTGATCTGCACCTTTCTGTTTTATGGCTGGACTGCTTTTCTGTGCTTCTTTTACTATTTTTGCTATGCTCTCATCTAATTTAAAATAAGTTTGTGAGGGTTTTGTCCATATTGATTTTATTCCTGTAGGCACCAGCCCACAACTGAATTCCTTTCTTACTTTACTTTCCTCTTCTGTCATTACTGCTTTACCATTCATCATCCTTCTTTCTTCTTCAGGACTGATTTGCTTAACTGCCTCTTCTTGAACCTGCTTCTCCTGAGCCTTCTTTCTCAAATCTTCAGGTGTTTTTTGTTTCTCAGTGGCCTGTGTAACCACATTAGGAGTAGTTAGAACTGAAAAATTCAGACTTTTGAATAAGAAACTTTCAATGTCACTTTCAGAATCTGAGGAAAAATGTGAAGATCCTCCAAGTCCTGGTTTTTCCACTTTTGACTCTTCTTTAGCAGTAAATTCCTTCTGCTGTTCTCTTACTATCACTTCTTCTGCCTCCTTTATAGTTACAGTTTCAACTACCGATTTTCCCTTCTCCTTCTTGGTCAATTTCTTCTTTTGCACTGGTTTCTTTTGAACCTTCTTTTTTACTACAATTGTGGTTCTGGTTTCTGGAGGTCCTTGCAGTTCTTTGAAGTATGCTAATAGCTCTACTTCCTTTTTAACAAATACCTCTTCTGTTTCGGCTGCCATCATCTGATCATGAAGTGCTTCATAATGCTCTACCTCCTCTTGGACCCAATCTGTAGCCTTGCACGAGTAATCTTCCAGCATCTTTTGATATTGTGCCTCATACATTGCTCTTTTGTTATTTCCTTGAGTTAGATAAGTGTATAATTGTTCTTTGCTTGTTTGGGGTGGATGAGGATCACTAGAGGATTGAACCTGCTTCTGCGCAGCTTCATGTTCTTCTTTTGTAGCTTCATCTAGCTCTAATTCAATCTTTCTTGGGTCCAACCTCCTTTTCTTTACAGGAACCACTTCCTCGGATATTACCTTTCTTTTCATCCCTGCTCCCCTCATGCTGGTTTGTCCTTCTATTTCTCTCACAGCCATTTTCCTGGGAGGACTCTTGATCCCTGACATAAGACTTCTAAAATATTGTGCCTCTGGAGCCAGTTTCAACTGATCTTCCATTCCCAATACATGATAAATGATCCTTGTTAAAAACTGTGCTCCATTCATGAATTTTTTCTGTTCCTAGTGTTTTGCTGCTTCTTTCAGCTGTTCATGGATGTATGGTGTCACATCCATTACTCCAAAGGGCTTAGTCCTATCCTTGTTGTTAAACATCAGCAGTGTAACAGATTTATGTGGCATGGTATACCTTGGTAGCTTTGGGAAGCAGAAATATTGTAAGAACATCCTTGTGGCATATTCTTCATTCTCTCTTCCTTTGAAGTGAGTGAATTTAGCATACCCTGTATAGGTTTCCTTATTCTTCTTTACAAAGCTGGGGTCAAGCTTGGTTCCCATAGGGTAGAATTGTAAAGCTGCTGTGATATGCTCTGCTTTTATAGTGATACCCACCTTCTGATTATCCTTGTTCTTGACTTTGCACCGGAAATAGGCATCATTCCCTTTTCCTATTTCCAACAGACTACTCATTACTTGTGCCACTCTTTCAAAATCAATGAAGAAAATGGGTTCTTCCAATAATTTGTGTATACCAACTGCCTTCCATCTTTTCTGATTGACAACAACCCTTTGAAATCTATAAAATTCTTGACACAGCATGGTATATTTGTATCCACCTACTCCCACTGTGAATATATGCTGTCCAATAATGCTTAGGGTTTCTTTGAGCTCCTTCACCACCTTCTCTGCCTCTGGAATCTCTAGTTCCTCATCAGATTCCAGGTTCACCTACTCTTCCACAGCTTCACTGTCTAAGAACCAATGTCCTCTTGACAGGGTGACTGATTCTGCTTTGAAGTCATGAATTGATAACTCCTTTGCATTCACCATTCTGAGGGAAATATAATACACAAAGAAAAACTCCACCCACATGAGTCACAAAAAATAAAAAAGTAATATTTATTTTGAGATGTCATGACATAAGAATGAAATAAAAATTCAAAATAAATTCTGTTTCTTCAAAAAGACTCAATTAAAGTGATCATTACAGGTGTAGCAAGATGTCTAGTGCACTCCCTTTTCCCAACAACTCTTTTGGAGAGAAACAAAACATTTTATCAATGATAGAAAAATTAATACAAAATAAATAGAAATCTACTACCCTTCTACCTAGATCTTGCTTTGTGCTATATAATTTTGTAAAAAGGAAAAGAAAATAAACAATTTTTCTCAACTTTTCTCTCTTTTTTTTTAACAATAAATCCTTGTGTTTTTCTTGTTATTTTTTTTCTTTTATTTTTTCTCTTTTTTTTTCCTGTTCTTTCCTTTTTTTTTTAAGAATAGTAATTTTTTTTTACTAATAATAATTTTTTTCTATTTATTTTCTTCCCCTCCTAATTCTCTTTTTAGAAAAAGGATAAGGTCAAATATTTTTGTCATAATTTTCAATATGTTATGATTTTCTAAATACAGATCAAATATGGATGATCTTTTTTCCATTGAAACAACTCTGATTTTTTGACCCAATACTTCCTAACTCTAATTGTCTAGGTTTCAGGCAAACATCCATTTCCTTCTGATAAGCATTTTGTAGGATTTTTTGGTCTCCATATCCATTTTGTCCTGGATTTCTGTTTTGATGAGCGGACCTCCTGTAGAGTTTGATTCCATATGCTTCTTGTTGTGATGTTTTGATTCTTTAGACAATGCCATGATTGCCACCTTCTTCCTATCTCTCCACCCTTCTTTGTTCTTCCAATCTTTTGCTGATTTTGATTACATGAAGCTTGATCATTTGACATTTGTATTGGTAATGTCTGTGTATCTTCAAATACAAAAGTAAATCCTTCCAAGTGTATATCATGAACATCTGATTGAATTTCCTGTTCTTCATTACTCAATAAAAATATTAAAAACCTTTTGTCATTTATTTTCAATTTAAGCTTCATTTTTTCAAAATCCAAAATCACTTTACCTTGTTGGAGCCATGGTTGACCTAAAATCAATTTTTCAGACATCAAATGATCTGGCCATTCTTCACAATCTATTTTCATATATTCTTCATTGAACTTAACTTTAATAGACAGTGAAGACATGCTTTGTACTATTTGCCCTTCCAAAGTTTTGATTAAGGTTCTGCTTTAAGTTCTTTTTATGTTAAAAATTAACTTACCAAAGCTGAACTAATTAGATTCACTTGTGCTCCAGAATCTATCAAAACCCTAATTTTTTCATTTTGAAAATCCATTGTCATCACAGGCAAATGTTCTTTTAGTTTTAGAGGAGTTTCACACAAACAGACTTCCCTAAGATCTTTGATTTTTCTTATCCTTCCTTTGCTTCCTGTTGAGCCTCTTTTCTAATGTCTTCCTCTTCTTTTTTCCTATTTTGAGCTTGTTGCAACCTTCTCCATTCATCAACAGTTAATGGGCAGTCATACCTCTTGACTCTACATCCACTTATGAAGTTTGGCATGATTTCTCCGTCTATGTTAGCTAGTTGAATGGCTCCACTGTTGCTTATCTGATGTATAATATATGGTCCATGTCCTTTTTTATGGAACTTTTTCTGATGTTCTTTGACTGTGTAAGCCAAAACTAGATCTCCTTCCTGTAGATCTTTTTCTTTTATGTGAACATCATGATAAGATTTTTGCCTTTTCTTGTCCACATATATGCTCATAATGGCTTGGAGTCTAGAAGCTCCCAATTTTTCCAATTCTATAACTCTTTCTGATAGTTCATGTCCAGTCCAATTGTAGTGACTACCTACTTTTAATGTTGGAATAAGGAATTCCATAGGTAGAACTGCATTTTGTCCATATACTAGATTGAATGGTGTGTTTCCTATTGCAGTTTTATAAGCCACTCTATAAGCCCATAGGACATGATTAAGTTGTAAGTCCCAATCATTCCTGTTTGTGTTTACTAATTTTGACAGTATAGTAGAAAGTACTTTATTAGTACTTTTTGCTAACCCATTGGCTTGTGGGTGATATGGGGTTGACTTTCTATGACTGATCAGGAAATATTCAGTGATGTTTTCTATGATTTGGTTTACAAAATGGGTCCCCCTATCACTTACCAATTCAATTGGAAGTCCAAATCTGGTGATAATATTTTCATACAGGAATCTGGTAGTAGTATGAGCATCATTCTTTTTTGTGGCTTTGGCCTCAGCCCACTTTGTCAGGTAGTCTGTAGCCACTATGATATATTTAGCATGGGATTGTTTTGCTGGAGGATGTATAGGTCCAATGAAATCCAACCCCCATTTACTAAAGGCTCTTGCTAAAATTAATGGAACTAATGGCATATTATCTCTTTTATTTGGTTGACTCACCCTCTGACAGACATCACATCTTTTTACATAGGTTCTTGCATCAGGAAATAGGGTTGGCCACCAAAAGCCAGAATATAAAATGAGTTTAGCAGTTCTGTCACTTGAGAAGTGTCCTCCTGCTACTACAGAATGTGCCCTTTCCAACATTTCCAGATATTTATTCTCAGGAACACAAATTCTTAAGTATCCATCCATTCCTCTCTTATACAACTGTTCTCCTATCAATTGATATTCTTCAGAGACTACTTGTAGATTTTTGGAATCTGCACCAGCTATCACTTGTTTTCCTTTCTTCTTCCTTTTCAATTCCTCAATGATATTTTCACTCCAATCTGGATTTTTCTGGAACCAATATAGAGTTATGAATTTTGAATCTTGCAATAATTGGCACTTCTTGCAATTAGCAATGTATTTTGTTACATCTTGAATCTTATTAGGCCAATGTACCCCCATCCTATTGAGATTACTTAGGGTGACTACCCTAGAAGCATGAGTGCAAGGGTTCCAACAATGAGCTCTCTTCAGATATTCCTGTTGCTCTTCTTTAGGAGTACAATATTCCAATATGCCTGTGTGGTTGAGATGATACAAATGCCCAACTAGTAACATAAAGTTCCTGCTTTGTAATACTAAGTGTGCATTGTTCCCAACTGTTCTGCAAGGTCCCATGGTTAATAATGGTACTAAAGTCATGGCCCACTCAGGAACACTCTCTACTTTGAACAAATAAGTGTCTGGCAGGTCATCATCTAAAGGTGAACTGGGTTCTTTAGACTGAATTCAAGATAAATGATCTGCTCTCAAGTGTGTTTTCCCTTGTCTGACCACCACTTCAAACTCAAATTCCATTAGTAAAAGAAACCATTTGACTATTCTACCAGTGTGACAAGGTTTATTTACCAAATATAGTAAAGCTTGATGGTCTACAAAGAACTTAAACTTGTTTGCCAAAAGGTAATGTCTATATTTCTTTACAACAAATATCATGCCCAATCCTTCTCTCTCAGTGGTTGTGTAATTTTTTTCTGCTAGATTCAATTGCCTACTAGCATAAGCCACTAGAAAATCTAACTTGCTTCCTTCTATTGGTTGTGCTAACACACATCCTAAAGCATAATTTGAAGCATCCACATGGACATGAAAAATTTTATCCCATTGAGATGTTTTCAGAATTGGGGCTGTTACCAAACAAGTTTTTAAAGTTTCAAAGGCTTGGTCACACTCCTTGGTCCACTCAAACTTTGTAATTAGGGCATATAAGGGTTTGGCTATGTCAGCAAATTTGTGTACAAATTTCCTATAGTACCCACAATGTCCCATGAAAGTTTGAAGTTCCTTTACATTTGTTGGTCTTGGAAGTTCTATAATGGCCTTTATTTTCTTCTCATCAGTTGAAATTCCATTTTTAGAGACTATGTGACCTAACATTCTTCCTTGTCTTAGAAAGAATACACACTTTAAACATACTCTGTAGGTTCTGCATTTCCTGAATATATTTTCTAAATCCTGCAAGTGATCTTGTCTTTTTGATGAAAAAGTACAAAGATCATCTACATAAATTTCCATTACATTCCTCAGGAATTCTTTGAAGATATGACACATCAACCTCTGAAAAGTTGTTGGAGCGTTGGTTAACCCAAAGGGCATAACCATAAAAGCATAAATTCCCCATTCTGTGGAAAAGGCAGTTTTATGTTGGTCTTCCAATGCTATAGGTACCTGATTGTATCCTAAAAAACCATCTAAAAAACTATAAACCTCCTTCCCTGCAACTCTTTCTAGAAGATGATCTGTTATAGGCAGTGGATAATTATCTCTTATAGTTGCTGCATTTACCTTTTTCAAGTTAATGCATACCCTAAGTTTCCCATTCTTTTTTGGTACCACAACTATAGGAGATATCCATTCTGTATACTCAATCTCATAGATGAAATTGGCAGCTAATAGCTTGTCAATTTCTTCCTTTATTTTAGCAGAGTATTTATCATTGAATGTGTAATGTCTCTGTTTGCTAGGTTTTGCCTCAGGTGTAATAGGAATCTTATGCTCACAGATTTTAGGATCAATACCTTTCAAATCCTTGTAGCTATAAGCAAACACATCCCTATAGTTTCTTGCCAAGTTTCTTAGTGCCTCCTCTTCTTGAGTTGTCATGTCATCAGCCACTACAATATGTCTTTCTTCTCCCTCTTCCTGAGTGATCATGACCTTTTTAGTTTGTTCCTCATTATCATAAGCCTCCCCTTTCTTCTTTTCCCTCTTTGGTTTCCTCTTGAGAAGTAGTCTGTTTTCTACTTCATAAGTCTTGAAATTTGTTGGTACATCAAACTGTTGATCTTTGTTTGTTTCCCTTTTCTTCTTCTCATCCTCCTGATTTTCTTCTATTTCCTTGTGTTTGTTTTTCTTATACTTGCCTGAGATTTTATCTTTAATAGCATCTTCAGCTTTTACTTCTTCCAAAAATTGTGTTTTCCCTTTTTCTAATATCATTTCTTCTTCTTTGTCCTCTTCTATTCTGGATACCTTTATCATTTGTATTCCAATGTGAAAGACATCATATCCTTCTTCATTTTGAAATTCCACTCCTACATATTCATCACTGGCTAGATCCATGGTAGCCAAAATTTGATTCCACCCATAGGGCTCAAACTCCTCATCTTTGAATTGTTGTGGTACATAGTTCTCATCTTGGAACTTCCTTCCTTCCACACAATCTTCTCTTATCAATCTCCTTTTTCTATTGGTAAGATTTCTTATCATATTGCACTTCCATATTGATGATTCAGTTTCATCCTAGTCTTCCATTTCTGATTCTTCACTTAAATCTTGATTCTGATGTATTTTATACCATTCTTGAGGAGATATGTCACAGTAGTGCCCATTTCTTAAATTTACTTTGGTTATTCTTCCTTTGCTATGAAGGTATAAGCAATTATTACCCCAATCTTGCACAATTTGCATTTGTCTCATAAATGGTCTTCCTAGGATAATTTCATATGAAGTGGATTGTGGGAATTCAACTATAGCAAAGGTATGTTCTATCTCTATTCCACATATGTCCACAATCACTTTTTCCCATATTCCTAGGGGTTTTTCTATGTGTCCATCTGCAAGTTGCAATCTCATTTTGGTGGGTAATAATTCATTTTTTCCCCATTTTTCCCAAGTTTGTTTAGTCATGATGGCCACTCTTGATCCACTATCCAGAATAGCTTTGGCCTCGTTTTTACCAAATTGTATTTTTAAGGTTGAGTTTCCCTCTTCTCCTTCACAATATCCTCCTATCTTATCAATGGGAATATACCATAATTCCTCCATTTCTTGTAGTTGTGGGTGAAGATTTTCTGGTGTTGTTTCCCATTTTTTCATTTTGTTTTGTAAGTGAGGATTTTGTTTCACTAAATCTTCCAATGTGGTGTGATATAGAATTGTGCATTGTTTATCTATATTCACCTGGAATGTTACTTGTGGGTTTTCTTCCTTGTTACTATTTCCTCTTGTTTTTGTTGTCTCAGATTCCTCAACTGTTTTTGAGAATTGTCTACTTCACCCATTTTGAGTTGTACTTCCCGTATGATTTGTTTACACTTCTGTATCCTTTCATGTTCTAAGTCCGGCATAGGATAAGCCATTGTATGATCAGTAGGGCTTGGTCCCTCTTGAATTCTTCCCTTGTATGCTTTTATTAGAGTGTCTAGACTTTGTGAATTTCCTATCTCCGACTGGGTTTGTGTCTTCTGAGGAGGAGTACTGTTTGATTGTTCCCTATTTTCTTCTTCCAGATTTTTACCCATTCTTTGTTTCCTTTCCCATTTTCCTTTTTGTCTATTTTTCTTCACCTTTGAGATTGGACCTCCATTTTGTTCCTTAGTTGTTCTTTGTTGTTTAGTTTGTGACCTTGTTATAGCATTTACATTCACTTGGTCAATGTCACTCAATTCTTCTTGTTCCATGATGTTGACTGCTTTTAGTGGTATGTTATTAGGTGTGTTTTGTTGTTTTTGAGGATTTTTTGGACAATCCTTTATCAAATGTTCCCTGCCACAATCCTTGCAATAAACTCCCTCTATTCTTAACGTAGGAGGTTGTGGACAATATCTAATGAAATGTTCTCCCCCACACCTATAACAAGTTATCTTTGGTCCCCCTTTGAATTGAGGTTTTTGATTGGACATATAATTATTGGTTATATAAATGAAAGTGGCAGTATCCATCGCAATTCTCCCATTTCCCAAGTCTAGGGCTTGTAATTCTGGTTCTCTTAATTCATAACCTTCCCATTCTTCTTGATATCCTTCATTCCATTGATAATCTTCCTTGTATGGTGACTTTGTTCTTGAGTTTCCCTCCTCTATTGGTGTGTATTTAATTGGTACCACATTTGTTGGTATAGGAGGTTGTTGCCCAAGCACAGGTCTTGGTTGCTCAATATACCCTGATTCTCTTTGGCGCCCATAATCTCTGTCCTTTATGGGTTGTTTATTATAGAAGCACAAAAACAAGCAAAAACACCAAAAACACGGAATCGCGATTGTTTTTAATTTCTGAATTTTCTGAGAAAAATTGATAGACTTTACAAAACCCTTTTATTGCATGTCAAAAAATAGTTAAGGCGATTCTATAGAAGAAATAAAAATTTGAAAATCAACGCTTGAAAAATTTTCAAAAAAATTAACAGAATCGCGATTCTGTAGTCAGACACAAAATCGCGATTCTTTGAAACTAAGAACAAAATCGCAATTTCCAGAACACGATTTTCATAAGAAAATCGTGTTATTTACAATTGTGAGCAATCACGATTGTTTGGGAACAAAATCGTGAAAAACACGATTTTGAGCACAAAATCATGGAAAACACGATTTTGGGACACAAAACCGTGATAAACACGATTTTGAGCACAAAATCGTGGAAAACACGACTTTGGACACAAAATCGTGATAAACACGATTTTGACAAGGCAATCGTGGAAAACACGATTTTGACAAGGCAATCGTGGAAAACACAATTTTGACAAAAAAAATCGTGGAAAACACGATTTTGGAAAGAAAATCGTGAAAAACACGATTTTGATTAGAAAATCGTGAAAAACACGATTTTGGACAAAAAATCGTGAAAAACACGATTTTGACCAGAAAATCGTGAAAAACACGATTTTGACAAGAAATTCGTGTAAAACACAATTTTTGATTAGAAAATCGTGAAAAACACGATTTTGACCAGAAAATCGTGAAAAACACGATTTTGATAAAAAAATCATGAAAAACACGATTTTGATTAGAAAATCGTGAAAAACACGATTTTTGATTAGAAAATCGTGAAAAACACGATTTTGGACAGAAAATCGTGAAAAACACGATTTTAACCAGAAAATCGTGAAAAACACGATTTTGACCATTGAATTGTGAAAATTAAGTGAATGATCCTTAGGTCTAGGAACAAATTAAACACACATACTAGGCAAGACTTAGGAAGGAAGGAAATAGAGCCAGTGGAAGGGGAAGTGCAAAAAAGAAACCTAGGGCAAGAAAACAACATGGAAAATTTAAACGAAACAAATGAGCCCATTGAAACTGGGGATTTTAGAAATATCCTTAAATACATGTATACAAATAGGTTTGGAACCTATGTATATCAGGATGGAATGCATAAGTTTCTCATTAGATTGAGAAACTTAGAAGTTCCCCTGAACATAACACCAGTAGCTCAATTCAAAGATGGTAGGTATGAGGATAGGCAAGGATGTGTATACATCTTCTCCCAAGACCCAGAAAATTCAAATGAATTAGGGCAATGTGCTGACAAAGGACCTTGGGAACATAACCTAGGACAATCAGACTTACCAAGACCACATGAAAACTACACTAGAACTGAGCAACAACAAGGGAGGAGAACACATGCTTCCCCAAATCCTTTTGAAAAGGAACCAAAAGGATTTAATGAATTTTCACTAAGGAGAAGACATCATTGGCAACATCAGGGTAGAATGCTTAGACCATATCAAGTAGCCACATGCATGAAAAATCAATATGAAGGGTATTTTGATCCTCATGCTCATGCTGCAGAGTTTAGACAATTAATTAGAGCTGAGGAGGTGGAAGATTACAAAGTCCAATTTGAAGCATTTGGTCTAACCCTAATAGGACCTGCATTATCTTGGTTCATCCCTTTGAGAAAGGAAATGTACTTAGATATTGAATCCTTCCTAGAAGCCTTCATTGGGGAATTCTCAAAGACTGGAATAAAACATACCACAACCACTCTGATACACAACTTTAAACAACAAAAAGATGAAAATGTCAGAGAGGCAGCTAGGAGATTTAAGCAATACATTGACAGATGTCCCAGAGAAGAAGTACCTTCCATGGCAAGACAAGTATCCCTATTCATAGAAGGATTAAGAAGTGCTCAATTAAGAACCCTAGTGTACTATAGGAGATGCCCTGACCTAGGAGCTTGTGTAAAAGAAGCAATAGATTTGGAAGATAACAGAGGCTAAGATCTGTTAGCATTTGATCAACCTAGATCAAATGAAGATAAAATCCCACCAGCAGAAGTCTGCTCAAGCCATTGCTAAAGCCCTAGAGGTAAGCACCAAAACCAATTTGATAAACTCTAGGATAAACACAAATAAAAAATGCTACAATTGTGGAGAAAGTCATTTGGTACAACAATGCCCATATCAAAAGCCACCACATTTGCAAGATAAGAAAACACTCAAATATTGTACACTAGAGAGGAAATGGATAAATCATACCAGGGAGGAATGCTTCTATAATAAACAACCCATAAAGGAGAGAGATTATGGGAGCCAAAGAGAATCAGGGTATATTGAGCAACCAAGACCTGTGCTTGGGCAACAACCTCCTATACCAACAAATGTGGTACCAATTAAATACACACCAATAGAGGAGGGAAGCTCAAGAACAAAGTCACCATACAAGGAAGATTATCAATGGAATGAAGGATATCAAGAAGAATGGGAAGGTTATGAATTAAGAGAACCAGAATTACAAGCCCTAGACTTGGGAAATGGGAGAATTGAGATGGATACTGCCACTTTCATTTATATAACCAATAATTATATGTCCAATCAAAAACCTCAATTCAAAGGGGGACCAAAGATAACTTGTTATAGGTGTGGGGGAGAACATTTCATTAGAGACTGTCCACAACCTCCTACGTTAAGAATAGAGGGAGCTTATTGCAAGGATTGTGGTAGGGAACATTTGATAAAGGATTGTCCAAAAAATCCTCAAAAACAACAAAACACACCTAATAACATACCACTAAAAGCAGTCAACATCATGGAACAAGAAGAATTGAGTGACATTGACCAAGTGAATGTAAATGCTATAACAAGGTCACAAACTAAACAACAAAGAACAACTAAGGAACAAAATGAAGGTTCAATCTCAAAGGTGAAGAAAAATAGACAAAAAGGAAAATGGGAAAGGAAACAAAGAATGGGTAAAAATTTGGAAGAAGAAAATAGGGAACAATCAAATAGTACTCCTCCTCAGAAGACTCAAACCCAGTCGGAGATAGGAAATTCACAAAGTCTAGACACTCTAATAAAAGCATACAAGGGAAGAATTCAAGAGGGACCAAGCCCTACTGATCATACAATGGCTTATCCTATGCCAGACTTAGAACATGAAAGGATGCAGAAGTGTAAACAAATCATACGGGAAGTACAACTCAAAATGGGGGAAGTAGACAATTCTCAAAAAACAGTTGAGGAATCTGAGACAACAAAAACAAGAGGAAATAGTAACAAGGAAGAAAACCCACAAGTAACATTCCAGGTGAATATAGATAAACAATGCACAATTCTATATCACACCACATTGGAAGATTTAATGAAACAAAATCCTCACTTACAAAACAAAATGAAAAAATGGGAAACAACACCAGAAAATCTTCACCCACAACTACAGGAAATGGAGGAATTATGGTATATTCCCATTGATAAGATAGGAGGATATTGTGAAGGAGAAGAGGGAAACTCAACCTTAAAAATACAATTTGGTTAAAACCAGGCCAAAGCTATTCTGGATAGTGGATCAGGAGTGGCCATCATGACTAAACAAACTTGGGAAAAATGGGGAAAAAATGAATTATTACCCACCAAAATGAGATTGCAACTTGCAGATGGACACATATAAAAACCCCTAGGAATATGGGAAAAAGTGATTGTGGACATATGTGGAATAGAGATAGAACATACCTTTGCTATACTTGAATTCCCACAATCCACTTCATATGAAATTATCCTAGGAAGACCATTTATGAGACAAATGCAAATTGTGCAAGATTGGGGTAATAATTGCTTATACCTTCAGAGCAAAGGAAGAATAACCAAAGTAAATCTAAGAAATGGGTAGTACTATGACATATCTCCTCAAGAATGGTATAAAATACATCAGAATCAAGATTTAAGTGAAGAATCAGAAATGGAAGACCAAGATGAAACTGAATCATCAATATGGAAGTGCAATATGATAAGAAATCTTACCAATACAAAAAGGAGATTGAGAAGAGAAGATTGTGTGGAAGGAAGGAAGTTACAAGATGAGAACTATGTACCACAACAATTCAAAGATGAGGAGTTTGAGCCCTATGGGTGGAATCAAATTTTGGCTACCATGGATCTAGCCAGTGATGAATATGCAGGAGTGGAATTTCAAAATGAAGAAGGATATGATGTCTTTCACATTGGTATACAAATGATAAAGGTATCCAGAACAGAAGAGGACAAAGAAGAAGAAATGATATTAGAAAAAGGGAAAACACAATTTTTGGAAGAAGTAAAAGCTAAAGATGCTATTAAAGATAAAATCTCAGGCAAGTATAAGAAAAACAAACACAAGGAAATAGAAGAAAATCAGGAGGATGAGAAGAAGAAAAGGGAAACAAACAAAGATCAACAGTTTGATGTACCAGCAAATTTCAAGACTTATGAAGTAGAAAACAGACTACTTCTCAAGAGGAAACCAAAGATGGAAAAGAAGAAAGGGGAGGCTTATGATAATGAGGAACAAACTAAAAAGGTCATGATCACTCAGGAAGAGGGAGAAGAAAGACATATTGTAGTGGCTGATGACATGACAACTCAAGAAGAGGAGGCACTAAGAAACTTGGCAAGAAACTATAGGGATGTGTTTGCTTATAGCTACAAGGATTTGAAAGGTATTGATCCTAAAATCTGTGAGCATATGATTCCTATTACACCTGAGGCAAAACCTAGCAAACAGAGACATTACACATTCAATGATAAATACTCTGCTAAAATAAAGGAAGAAATTGACAAGCTATTAGCTGCCAATTTCATCTATGAGATTGAGTATACAGAATGGATATCTCCTATAGTTGTGGTACCAAAAAAGAATGGGAAACTTAGGGTATGCATTAACTTGAAAAAGGTAAATGCAGCAACTATAAGAGATAATTATCCACTGCCTATAACAGATCATCTTCTAGAAAGAGTTGTAGGGAAGGAGGTTTATAGTTTTTTAGATGGTTTTTCAGGATACAATCAGGTACCTATAGCATTGGAAGACCAACATAAAACTGCCTTTTCCACAAAATGGGGAATTTATGCTTTTATGGTTATGCCCTTTGGGTTAACCAATGCTCCAACAACTTTTCAGAGGTTGATGTGTCATATCTTCAAAGAATTCCTGAGGAATGTAATGGAAATTAATGTAGATGATCTTTGTACTTTTTCATTAGAAAGACAAGATCACTTGTAGGATTTAGAAAATATATTCAGGAAATGCAGAACCTACAGAGTATGTTTAAATCCAGAAAAGTGTGTATTCTTTGTAAGACAAGGAAGAATGTTAGGTCACATAGTCTCTAAAAATGGAATTTCAACTGATGAGAAGAAAATTAAGGCCATTATAGAACTTCCAAGACCAACAAATGTAAAGGAACTTCAGACTTTCATGGGACATTGTGGGTACTATAGGAAATTTGTACACAAATTTGCTGACATAGCCAAACCCTTATATGCCCTAATTACAAAGTTTGAGTGGACCAAGGAGTGTGACCAAGCCTTTGAAACTTTAAAAACTTGTTTGGTAACAGCCCCAATTCTGAAAACACCTCAATGGGATAAAATTTTTCATGTCCATGTGGATGCTTCAAATTATGCTTTAGGATGTGTGTTAGCACAACCAATAGAAGGAAGCGAGTTAGATCTTCCAGTGGCTTATGCTAGTAGGCAATTGAATCTAGCAGAAAAAAATTACAGAACCACTGAGAGAGAAGGATTGGGCATGATATTTGCTGTAAAGAAATATAGACATTACCTTTTGGCCAACAAGTTTAAGTTCTTTGTAGACCATCAAGCTTTACTATATTTGGTAAATAAACCTTGTCACACTGGTAGAATAGTCAGATGGTTTCTTTTACTAATGGAATTTGAGTTTGAAGTGGTGGTCAGACAAGGGAAAACACACTTGAGAGCAGATCATTTATCTCGAATTCAGTCTAAAGAACCCAGTTCACCTTTAGATGACGACCTGCCAGACACTTATTTGTTCAAAGTAGAGAGTGTTCCTGAGTGGGCCATGACTTTAGTACCATTATTAACCATGGGACCTTGCAGAACAATTGGGAACAATGCACACTTAGTATTACAAAGCAGGAACTTTATGTTACTAGTTGGGCATTTGTATCATCTCAACCACATAGGCATATTGGAATATTGTACTCCTGAAGAAGAGCAACAGGAATATCTTAAGAGAGCTCATTGTTGGAACCCTTGCACTCATGCTTCTAGGGTAGTCACCCTAAGTAATCTCAATAGGATGGGGGTACATTGGCCTAATAAGATTCAAGATGTAACAAAATACATTGCTAATTGCAGGAAGTGCCAATTATTGCAAGATTCAGAATTCATAACTCTATATTGGTTCCAGAAAAATCTAGATTGGACTGAAAATATCATTGAGGAATTGAAAAGGAAGAAGAAAGGAAAACAAGGGATAGCTGGTGCAGATTCCAAAAATCTACAAGTAGTCTTTGAAGAATATCAATTGATAGGAGAACAATTGTATAAGAGAGGAATGGATGGATACTTAAGAATTTGTGTTCCTGAGAATAAATATCTGGAAATGTTGGAAAGGGCACATTCTGTAGTAGCAGGAGGACACTTCTCAAGTGACAGAACTGCTAAACTCATTTTATATTCTGGCTTTTGGTGGACAACCCTATTTCCTGATGCAAGAACCTATGTAAAAAGATGTGATGTCTGTCAGAGGGTGAGTCAACCAAATAAAAGAGATAATATGCCATTAGTTCCATTAATTTCAGCAAGAGCCTTTAGTAAATGGGGGTTGGATTTCATTGGACCTATACATCCTCCAGCAAAACAATCCCATGCTGAATATATCATAGTGGCTACAGACTACCTGAGAAAGTGGGCTGAGGCCAAAGCCACAAGAAGGAATGATGCTCAATACTACTACCAGATTCCTGTATGAAAATATTATCTCCAGATTTGGACTTCCAATTGAATTGGTAAGTGATAGGGGGACCCATTTTGTAAACCAAATCATAGAAAACATCACTGAATATTTCCTGATCAGTCATAGAAAGTCAGCCCCATATCACCCACAAGCCAATGGGTTAGCAGAAAGTACTAATAAAGTACTTTGTACTGTACTGTCAAAATTAGTAAACACAAACAGGAATGATTGGGATTTACAACTTAATCATGTCCTATGGGCTTATAGAGTGGCTTATAAAACTGCAATAGGAAACACACCATTCAATCTAGTATATGGACAAAATGCAGTTCTTCCTATGGAATTCCTTATTCCAACATTAAAAGTAGGTAGTCACTACAATTGGACTGGACATGAACTATCAGAGAGAGTTATAGAATTGGAAAAATTGGGAGCTTCTAGACTCCAAGCCATTATGAGCATATATGTGGACAAGGGAAGGCAAAAAGCTTATCATAATGTTCACATAAAAGAAAAAGATCTACAGGAAGGAGATCTAGTTTTGGCTTACACAGTCAAAGAACATCAGAAAAAGTTCCATAAAAAAGGACATGGACCATATATTATACATCAGATAAGCAACAGTGGAGCCATTCAACTAGCTAACATAGACGGAGAAATCATGCCAAACTTCATAAGTGGATGTAGAGTCAAGAGGTATGACTGCCCATTAACTGTTGATGAATGGAGAAGGTTGCAACAAGCTCAAAATAGGGAAAAAGAAGAGGAAGACATTAGAAAAGAGGCTCAACAGGAAGCAAAGGAAAGGATAAGAAAAATCAAAGATCTTAGGGAAGTCTGTATGTGTGAAACTCCTCTAAAACTAAAAGAACATTTGCCTGTGATGACAATGGATTTTCAAAATGAAAAAATTAGGGTTTTGATAGATTCTGGAGCACAAGTGAATCTGATTAGTTCAGCTTTGGTAAGTAAATTTTTAACATAAAAAGAACTAAAAGTAGAACCTTAATCAAAACTTTGGAAGGTCAAATAGTACAAAGCATGTCTTCACTGTCTATTAAAGTTAAGTTCAATGAAGAATATATGAAAATAGACTGTGAAGAATGGCCAGATCATTTGATGTCTGAAAAATTGATTTTAGGTCAACCATGGCTCCAACGAGGTAAAGTGATTTTGGATTTTGAAAAAATGAAGCTTAAATTGAAAATAAATGACAAAAGGTTTTTAATATTTTTATTGAGTAATGAAGAATAGGACATTCAATCAGATGTTCATGATATACACTTGGAAGGATTTACTTTTGTATTTGAAGATACACAAACATTACCAATACAAATGTTAAATGATCAAGCTTCATGTAATCAAAATCAGCAAAAGATTGGAAGAACAAAGAAGGGTGGAGAGATAGGAAGAAGGTGGCAATCATGGCATTGTCTAGAGAATCAAAACATTAGAACGAGAAGCATATGGAATCAAACTCTACAGGAGGTCCACTCATCAAAACAGAAATCCAGGACAAAATGGATATGGAGACCAAAAAATCCTACAAAATGCTTATCAGAAGGAGATGGATGTTTGCCTGAAACCAGGACAATTAGAGTTAGGAAGTATTGGGTCAAAAAATCAGAGTTGTTTCAATGGAAAAAAGATCATCCATATTTGATCTGTATTGAGAAAATCATAACATATTGAAAATTATGACAAAAATATTTGACCTTATCCTTTTTCTAAAAAGAGAATTAGGAGGTGAAGAAAAGAAATAGAAAAAAATTATTATTAAAAAAAAAATTATTATTAAAAAAAAAAGAAAAAAAAGAAAAGAAGAGGAAAAAAAAAGAGAAAAAAAAAAGAAAAAAATAACAAGAAAAAACACAAGGAATCATTGTTAAAAAAAATAAAAAAGAGAGAAAAGTTGAGAAAAATTGTTTATTTTCTTTTCCTTTTTACAAGATTATATAGCACAAAGCAAGATCTAGGTAGAAGGGTAGTAGATTTCTATTTATTTTGTATTAAATTTTCTATCATTGATAAAATGTTTTGTTTTTCTCCAAAAGAGTTGTTGGGAAAGGGAGTGCACTAGACATCTTGCTACATCTGTAATGATCACTTTAATTGAGTCTTTTTGAAGAAACAGAATTTATTTTGAATTTTATTTTCATTCTTATGTCACGACATCTCAAAATAAATATTACTTTTTGATTTCTTGTGACTCATGAGGGTGGAGTTTGTCTTTGTGTATTATATTTTCCTCAGAATGGTGAATGCAAAGGAGTTATCAATTCTTGACTTCAAAGCAGAATCAGTCACCCTGTCAAGAGGACATTGGTTCTTAGACAGTGAAGCTGTGGAAGAGCAGGTGAACCTGGAATCTGATGAGGAACTAGAGATTCCAGAGGCAGAGAAGGTGGTGAAGGAGCTCAAAGAAACCCTAAGCATTATTGGACAACATATATTCACATTGGGAGTAGGTGGATACAAATATACCATGCTGTGTCAAGAATTTTACAGATTTCAAAGGGTTGCTGTAAATTAGAAAAGATGGAAGGCAGTTGGTATACACAAATTATTGGAAGAACCCATTTTCTTCATTGATTTTGAAAGAGTGGCACAAGTAATGAGTAGTCTGTTGGAAATAGGAAAAGGGAATGATGCTTATTTCCGGTGCAAAGTCAAGAACAAGGATAATCAGGAGGTGGGTATCACTATAAAAGCAGAGCATATCACATCAGCTTTACAATTCTACCCTCTGGGAACCAAGCTTGACCCCAACTTTGTAAAGAAGAATAAGGAAACCTATATAGGGTACGCTAAATTCACTAACTTCAAAGGAAGAGAGAATGAAGAATATGCCACAAGGATGTTCTTACAATATTTCTGCTTCCCAAAGCTACCAAGGTATACCATGCCACATAAATATGTTACACTACTGATGTTTAACAACAAGGATAGGACTAAGCCCTTTGGAGTAATGGATGTGACACCATACATCCATGAACAGCTGAAAGAAGCAGCAAAACACTGGGAACAGAAAAAATTCATGAGTGGAGCCCAATTTTTAACCAGGATCATTTATCATGTATTGGGAATGGAAGATCAATTGAAACTGGCTCCAGAGGCACAATATTTTAGAAGTCTTATGTCAGGGATCAAGAGTCCTCCCAGGAAAATGGCTATGAGAGAAATAGAAGGACAAACCAGCATGAGGGGAGCAGGGATGAAAAGAAAGGTAATATCCGAGGAAGTGGTTCCTGTAAAGAAAAGGAGGTTGGACCCAAGAAAGGTTGAATTAGAGCTGGATGAAGCTACAAAAGAAGAACATGAAGCTGCGCAGAAGCAGGTTCAATCCTCTAGTGATCCTCATCCACCCCAAACAAGCAAAGAACAGTTATACACTTATCTGACTCAAGGAAATAACAAAAGAGCAATGTATGAGGCACAATATCAAAAGATGCTGGAAGATTACTCGTGCAAGGCTACAGATTGGGTCCAAGAGGAGGTAGAGCATTATGAAGCACTTCATGATCAGATGATGGCAGCCGAAACAGAAGAGGTATTTGTTAAAAGGAAGTAGAGCTATTAGCATACTTCAAAGAACTGCAAGGACCTCCAAAAACCAGAACCACAATTGAAGTAAAAAAGAAGGTTCAAAAGAAACCAGTGCAAAAGAAGAAGTTGACCAAGAAGGAGAAGGGAAAATCGGTAGTTGAAACTGTAACTATAAAGGAGGCAGAAGAAGTGATAGTAAAAGAACAGCAGAAGGAATTTACTACTAAAGAAGAGTCAAAAGTGGAAAAACCAGGACTTGGAGGATCTTCACATTTTTCCTCAGATTCTGAAAGTGACATTGAAAGTTTCTTATTAAAAAGTCTGAATTTTTCAGTTCCAAGTACTCCTAATGTGGTTACACAGGCCACTGAGAAACAGAAAATACCTGAAGATTTGAGAAAGAAGGCTCAGGAGAAGCAGGTTCAAGAAGAGGCAGTTAAGCAAATCAGTCGTGAAGAAGAAAGAAGGATGATGAAAGGTAAAGCAGTAATGACAGAAGAGGAAAGTAAAGTAAGAGAGGAATTCAGTTGTGGGCTGGTGCCTATAGGAATAAAATCAATATGGACAAAACCCTCACAAACTTATTTTAAATTAGATGAGAGCATAACAAAAATAGTAAAAGAAGCACAGAAAAGCAGTCTAGCCATAAAACAGAAAGGTGCAGATCAAGTTCAGGAAGCAGAGGAAATAGAAGTGAAAAAGAATGTTCAAGAAGTTACAGAAGGATTGGTAAAAAAGGAGATTATCCAAAGTATAAAAGATGTACTTCATGATTTGAAGAGTAATGAAGAATTTGCAACCAACAAAAATCAAGGACAAGAAGAAGAAATGGATCTTATGGACATTGATGAGCAGGAAGAAGGGCAGAAACAGCAGACAAGCCATGATCAGATAAAATTCAGTGAGAAAACTGAGTCAATTTTAATTCAGGAAACCCCAATCCAAGTAAAAGAAGCACGATTTTCTGCAAAAGAACAACCAGAATTGGAGAATAACAAAGTAGAAGAAGTAAAGGTAGATGAAGATAGATCAAGACAAGAGAACCAGGATAATCAGACATTGGAACATGAAGAAGATGTGGCAGATCAAGAAACACTGGAAATTCATCAAAGCAATGAAGGACACCAGGCTAAGGTTATAGAATATGAAGAAGAAGAGGAAGAGGAGAATGAGTGCAAAGAAGACAAACAAATAGAAGCTAAACAAATGGAAATGGAAGTGGGGTTGGAAAGAATACCCAAGAATATAAGATCTGCTTGCCAGATTATTATGAGCAACATTGAGCAGTTTAGACCTTCAAGCAGGAATATGATCATTTCAGGAATGGTAGCAGAGTCTGAATTTGAGAAAGGCAGTATGATCATTAAGGAGCACAAAAGGGAAAAGGAACAAATGTCGGAACAATTGAGGAAGGTGCACGAGAAAAATGAGGAATTTACAAACAGAATAATTTCTTTGGAGGAGTTAGAAGTACAGAAACAAAATAGAATTCAATATCTAGAAGAAAAGAGTGTGAAACTAACAGAGCAGAATAATAAACTGGAAATGGAGCTGAGAAAAATTGAAGGAAGATATAGAACTTTGCAGACTTCTTATCAAATTTTAACCAAAGCAAATGAGGAAATAAACAGGCTATTATTGGAAGAAGGTTAGTTAAAGGATGAAAGCAAGACTGCTCATATGACAGAGGAAGAAAAGGAAGAGTTGCACAAGGAGATTAAAGATTACAAATAGAATTGAAAGAAGCCAAGGAACTAGAGAAGCACGCTAGTACACATGCTGCTACATCAATGAGAGGATATAACAAGTTGCACATGGATATGGAAAAAGAAAGGAGTGATTGGCAGTTAAGGATGGAAAAGGAAAAAAATGAATGGATAAAAGAAAGAGAGTTATGGGCAATATAGAACGGAAGTCTGATGGTGACAATAGAAGAATTACAGAAAAAGCTGGAAAAGCCACAAGTTCAGGAAGAAACACATATAGAGACTACATATACAGAAGAATATGAAGTAGGAAATGAAGATGGAATACAACATGGCAGTGAACCAGCAAATAAAAGATCAAAGGAAGAATATTCAGAAGAATTTGTCAAAAAATTACTGACAAACAGAGAATCTAGAATGGATTTTATCAGAAAAATGCATGATGAATATGAAGATCAAATTGTCACATTTGCTTTGAATAAGGGGATTAATCCAGACCAGCATCATTGGGCTACAGATGGACTGGGCATACCTTTATGTATGATCATGGAGAGTATCAAGAACTATCAATTGGCAAGAGTTGGATTACCTCCAAATAAATATCTGGAATATGAAGAAGATATTAATGTGACCAAATAATTATTTGAGAAAGCCAATCCAAAGTGGAGGAATAGATGGTTGGATGCAAATAAAGAATGCAGGAAAATTTGGAAGGAAGCACCTCTTCAATTGAAAATTAATCCAGCTTACTGCCCAGTAGCAAGAAGAAGAGAATGGACAGTTTTTTGGGAAAGAAGGAGAGAAGGACGAATCCCACCAAAATGGTTGAATTTCCCAAAAATAGCAGGTCCAAAGGCAGAAACATGGCCTACAAAAAACTACATGGTGGATACAACTGAGTCTGTTATAGCTACATACAAAGATGTGAACGACCCTGCATGCATTTTACTGATCAGAGTAATGAGATTAATTCTGGCATGTATAGAGACATATACAGATACAGATGTCAGAATATTAAATTACATTGGCTTCAATTCTCCAATTGATGCATTATTGTTTGATCTTAGTGAAACACCCGATAGAATCTGTTTAATGCCATACTACAACACAATAATATTTTTGGGCAGTCACTATTTACAAATTTTTGAAGATGCATTCGATTATGGGTTTTTTGAGAGAGAGTCAGAAATATTCGGAAACTTGTCAGTAGTCACCAAGTCTCGTCTTACTGCATATGAAGCTGCTTACACAGAATATTTGAAAAAGGATGTAATTGATAAACCAGAAGCCGCAGTACAGTGGAGGAAAGCATTGTTTGAAATGATAAATAACCTGAACATTACAGAAAGAAAATGTCATGACCTTCTGTCACAAGTCTATCAAAGAAAGAAAAAGTGAAGAAAGCAATCAGGACATCAGAGCAGGAAAGTCTTTTGTCAGGAGCCAAAAGGTTTAGGAGGGGAAGGATGTTAGAAGATGTATTTTTTGAAGCATTTTTGATGAAAAATAATTGTAAAATGCCAAAAACTTGTAAAAATATTTATGCAACTGATGTAAAAATAAGGAAGAGTCTTCCTTAGGTAGAATAGAATTTTATGTAATTTTTTTAGAATTTTTGGAAACTCCTAGATAGCATATTTTTAGAATAATAGAGGAAAGGACCAAAATTCAAGTGTGAAAAGGGACACTTGAAAATGTATATAAGACAATTTCCTCTATTATGAGGGGGTTGGTTGATTATTTGTTTACATGCTATTCAAGAGAATAGAGAGAGTTTCCTGTTGAAAATCGTGTTTTCTACTCTTTGTGTGGTTTCATTGATTTGTTGAGTCTATTCTTTGTGTATCCATGGAGATTTGTGAGCTTCTATTGTGTAATCCTGTTGAATGTGTATGAAGAGAGCTGAATATTGATGTGTTGAGTGAGAAATTGATGAAGAATGGTGCTGGAGATGAAAATCGTTTGTTTTCACAGAATTGCGATTGTCTCGTCTGTATGGTACATGTAATATTTTTGAGTTTTTGACTCCATAATTGTGTTCTGCTGAGAAAATAGCATGTATTAGACACCAAGATTGGGGAAAATGGTGGAGATTTGCTCAAGATAATCCAAACCCTAGAAATTCCTCTTCATTTTCACCATTCTCAGAAATCCAGCCATTATTCTCTTATTTCTTGGATTCTATCATCTAGAAGGGGCTGTGGTCTCTTGAATACTTCCAAGATTGACAAAATAAAGATGTATTGTTAATTCTTTATGCTAAATGATTGGAGAGGACAACTCCAAAGATCAATAGCAAACAGAGTTGTCCTCTCCAATCATTTAGCATAAAGAATTAACAATACATCTTTATTTTGTCAATCCTGGAAGTATTCAAGAGACCACAGCCCCTTCTAGATGATAGAATCCAAGAAATAAGAGAATAATGGCTGGATTTCTGAGAATGGTGAAAATGAAGAGGAATTTCTAGGGTTTGGATTATCTTGAGCAAATCTCCACCATTTACCACAATCTTGGTGTCTAATACATGCTATTTTCTCAGCAGAACACAATTATGGAGTCAAAACTTAAAAATACTACCTGTACCATACAGACAAGACAATCGCGATTCTGTGAAAATAGACGATTTTCATCTCCAGCACCATTCTTCATCAATTTCTCACTCAACACATCAATATTCAGCTCTCTTCATACACATTCAACAGAATTACACAATAGAAGCTCACAAATCTCCATGGATACACAAAGAATAGACTCAACAAATCAATGAAACCACACAAAGAGTAGAAAATACGATTTTCAGCAGGAAACTCTCTCTATTCTCTTGAATAGCATGTAAACAAATAATCAACCAACCCCCTCATAATAGAGGAAATTGTCTTATATACATTTTCAAGTGTCCCTTTTCACACTTGAATTTTGGTCCTTTCCTCTATTATTCTAAAAATATGCTATCTAGGAGTTTCCAAAAATTCTAGAAAAATTAAATAAAATTCTATTCTACATAAGGAAGACTCTTCCTTATTTTTACATCAGTTGCATAAATATTTTTACAAGTTTTTGGCATTTTACAATTATTTTTCATAAAAAATGCTTCAAAAAATACATCTAACACCATCCTTCATTGACAAGCTGGATAGGAACAATTACTCAGCATGGTCCCTAAGGATGCAAGCATACCTTCAAGGGAGAAGCTTATATGGATACATCTCAAGAGATGAAGATATGCCAATCTTTAGGAGCAAGAATCAACCAACAAGGGAAGAGCAAGAGAGGCTAACAACATGGTGTGCAAAGGATGCTCTTGCAAGGTCATACTTACTAAACTCAATCTCTGATTTCTCACTACCTCATGTTAGAAATTGTAAAACCTCCCAAGAGACTTGAGAAGTGCTTTCATCATACTTCTCCTCCAACACAAGAGCCAAAAAGAATCAGTTGTGGATGGAATTCACAACTCTCAAGAAGCAATCAAAACAGACTGTGTAACCAAAATGAAAGATGTTGCAGATAAACTTGCAAGCATTGGAGAAGAGATAGAGGAAGAGCACATAGTGAGATAGATCATCAATGGGATTAAAGTTGATGATAGGTGGGAATCCTTCATCACTACAATGGATCTCTACATGGATATGCAGATACGTGATCTCAACACTTTGATGGGAGAACTCTTCACCCATGAAGCAAAGCTCAATAGAAATGGTGACAACCCAAGAGGTAACCAATCTTCTACCCTTTATACAAATAAGAATAAAGCTAAGGATAAAGGTAAAAGTAAGAAACAAGATGAAGAAGCTAGTACCTCTCAAGCCAATTATGCAAGAAGAGGAAGAGGTGCTAGAGGTAGGGGTAGAGGAGGTAAGCAAGGTAGGGGGAGACCCTACACCAATTCACCATGCAATATATGCGGTCTCAACAACCACACTACTAAAGAATGCTACAAGAATACAAGGAACCAAAGGGGAAGAGGCTTCCATAGAGGAAGCTATGGACAAATTAGAGGCAGGTACAACCATGATGGAGGCAACTATAACCATAACTACAAGCAAGGCTACAACAACAACAATTATCAAGGAGGATTTAGAGGAAGAAGGAACTTCAATAACTAAATTGAAGATCAGGAGGATTCTTTGCTCATTATGAACATGACATCCAAGCAAGGTAAAAATGATGAACATCTCATTTACATTGATTCAGGTTGTTCAAATCATGTGGCAGGGAATGCAACACTCTTATCAGATCTTGAAGAACCAAAGGGAAAACATGAGGTACAAATCCGTAATGACACCAAGCATTCAGTCAAGCAAATAGGAAATGTTAAGACATTAGATGGTAGTATGAATCTTCTGAGAAAAGTTCTGCATGTGCCTACCATAACCCAAAAACTTAATTAGTGTTGGTAGATAGAAGAGAAAGGTCTGCAGGTCAAGTTCACCAAACATGGAGCATATGTAGAAGATCCCCAACAAGGATTCAAGAGAATAGACAAAGGTGAGAAGACAGGTAGATTATTTACTTTTGAAATTGAAGACACAAGGAACATATCACTATTCTGTTACCAAGAACAAACCCTATCTGAGTTGGAAATATGGCACAAGAGACTAGGAAACATGGGAGAGAGAACTTTGAAGAAAATTTGCACGGATCAAAGTGTGTTTGGGATTCCTAATGTGACCAAGCAGCATATGATTTACAAATGTGGAGCTTTTGCCAATTTGGCAAAGCACATATGCAACCATTCAACAAGAAAGGATACATCCATGAAGATTATTTGGAGCTTTTACACATTGATGTGTGGGGTCCTAGCAAAGATTCATCCATCTCAGGTTCAAGGTACTATGTATCTTTCATTATTGATTACAAAAGGTGGACAATTCTCTATTTTATGAAGCATAAGGATGCAATGTTTACATGCTTTAAGACATACTTGGCATTAGTGGAAAACCAAACAGGAGGGAGCTTGAAGAGAATAAGGTCTAATGGTGGTGGTGAGTACTTTTCATATGAGTTTGATCTATTTCTACAGGACAAAGGCATAACGAGGGAAGTAACAACGAGATACACTCTTGTACAGAATTGAGTGATAGAGAGAAGGAGCATGTTAATTGTTGAGGCAGCTAGGTCTATGTTAAATGAGAAAAAAATACCTAATTATTTATGGGCAGAGGCTGTTTCTATAGCTACTTATTTGGTTAACAGGCTTCCATCCAAGTCATTGGATGTCATGACACCATATGAAGCTTGGAATGGCAAGAGACCTTCATTGGATCATTGCAAGATAATTGGGTGTATTGCCTATGCACACATCCCATCACAGATCAGAGGGAAACTTGACCCTAAGTTTAAGAAATGCATCTTCATTGGGTATGATCAGAATAAAAAAGGATATAGACTTTATAATCCCACTAACAAGGCATTCATAGTTAGTAGGGATGTAGTCTTTGATGAGAATAACTCTTGGCTTGAAGATAAGTGAATTCCATGAAAGTAAATCATGTTAAAAGGAACTTGTTGAGTCCTACATTAAGAGAAAATGATAGAAAAGTATGATTAGGAGACAATCATTATTCCTATAATCTTTGCAATAAAGGTATCACTAAAACCATGGTTAAGATCTAGGATCAAACTAATTATGTAGCAGTATTTGACTCAAAATGAGAGATCAATGTTATTTTTAGAAAATAATATGAATAAGATAAGTGACCTATATAGAGAAGGACCAAAAATGGAGAATGCAAGCAACAAATAGCACCTCATAATGCCTATATTTTGCTTGTGTGAATCTCCTTATTTCCATAGGAGATCAAAGAAGAGCATCATTTGTTTTTTCAAGATGAATGCTCCTATCATGTCATTCATCACTTGCATTTCATAAGTGATTTTCAAATAGAGTCCAAGGTCATGGATTGTGGGAGTATGTCACTAGAATTAGTTGTAGAAGCAAAATGAAATATATACATTACATGAGCATCTACATCAATCATCATAGATTATGATTATTTTGAGCAATTTACCTCTAGAGCATCTCAATAAAAAATTTAATTAAGTTCTCCTATCAAGTAGGATTGATGGAAGTACATCAGAGTCAAGGTTTCTCATATATTACTTTAGATACTTCTTTCCTTAATTTTTTAAAAATAATTTTTTGAATTCTTCTTAGGAAGAATGTCCTACTTGAAACTATAAAATTTGAAAACGAGTTTATAGAAACCCTTGGAAACTTAAGAGAAATATTTTGTTTATTTTGAATTCATTGAGAAAAAAAAAGTTAACCATTTTTGAGATCAAAGACATGGATTTTAAGGAGCCTAAAGATTTTTGTGAATTTTTAAGAAGGTAGGAGTCAATATTGAGACCTTAGAGATAATATTCCAAATACATAAGGTAGAATGTTTGGAAGAATATCACTTAGATATTAGAATATGAATCGAATATCAAACATGATAAAAGTGAAGAAAATTTTGATGGTTTCTCCATATCTCATAACAGAGAGGAATCAAAAGAAAAGGATTAATAAATTTATGGCAATGATTAATTTTTTTTCTTAATGATATCTTCAGAACATGAACATGATTTGCTTTTAGAAAACCTTTCTTTGATCTTAGGTACTTGGATCTTAATTCTCTTGGAGCTTTGATTTTTAGAAGTTAAAGTCTAAATTATGAAGGGAAACTCAAGACACAAGACTAAGAAGAGAACTATGATTGATAAAATTCTTAGCTTTAGAGAACCTTATTATTTGAATAAGATAACCTTCCTATGCACCTTACATTTCCTATGCATTGAAAGAGACATGCTGAGTTGCCTTGCATAGACACGCATCAAGACATTAGGAAACAAAATGAAACTTGCATGGGATTTCATATTAATGAGTGATCAATGATGCATTAATTAGAAAAGGATGGTGGCCACATTCTATACCCTATAAATTACCAATTTTGTAATTAGCTTGGGCCAAAGATTAAAATTTTTAAAAAAATTGTAAAACACATCATAATACCATTACATAACCCTTCCACCACTTTTCATAGTAAAAAACTGCTAGTTTTAACTTGTAATTCAACGTTTGTGCATGATCAAAGACCAAAACATGATCTTTTTTCAAAGTTACTCAAAAAACCTCTCTTACCTCCTCAGCCTCCCCTTTTTTATACCCAACTCTCAAAAAATCATTTTTTCCCCCCTGTATTCCCTCTCTACCATGCCATAGAAGCTTTGTTTATTCTCCCTTCTTCGTTATGCAACTCCTATAACAATAACAACAACTTGGAATCCAATAGAAACCTCCACATCTTATAGGTAACCAAAGAATGAATGCCATACAATGACATGGCAAAACATCAAAACAATGGAAGGAATTTGGATACCATAGGAGTTCTACAAAGGTTCATAGATATACATGTAACAATTTGTTTTGATCCATTGATTAATGGATCATGTTCCAAGCAACATAGGTGATTATTTATGATCATTAGTATGCTAAAGAGGCCCACTACACTCTCTAGTTGTTGTTCTTGGCTGGTGTGAAGCAGGTTTAAGCAACACCAATTCATCTCTGAAGATTATCCTCCATCTCTTGCAACAATGGTATCAAAGCAACAACAAGAAAGATGGGAGATGGATTTCCATCCTTCATTGACAAATTGGAAAGAAAAAAATACTCAACATGGTCAGTAAGGATGCAAGCCTACCTTCAAGGGAGAAATCTATATGGATACATCTACGGAGATGAAGAGATGCCAACATTCAAGAGCAAGCATCAACCCACAAGAGAAGAACAAGAAAGATTGACCACATGGTGTGCAAAGGATGCTGTTGTCAGGTCCTATCTACTAAAATCAATATTTGATTTCTTATTGCCTCACATTAGGAATTGCAAGACCTCCCAAGAGAATTGGGAAGTACTCTCAAGCAAGGAGTGTTTGATTATGTAACCAAGATGAAAGATGTGGCTGACCAGCTTGCAAGTATTGGAGAAGAGATAGAAGAAGAACACATAGTAAGGCAGATCATTAATGGCATCAAAGTTGATGACAAGTGGGAGTCCTTCACCACAGCAATGGACCTCTACATGGATATGCAAGTACCTGATCTCAACACCTTGATGGGGCAACTCTTCACCCATGAGACAAAGCTCAACAAGAATGGTTACAATTCTAGAGGTAATCAATCTTCTGTCCTTTATATAGATAAGAATAAAAGTAAACATAAAGGTAAACTCAAGAAGAATGAAGATGAGGCTAGTACCTCTCAAGCTAACTACACAGGTAGAGGAAGAGGTGCTAGAGGAAGGGGCAGAGGAGGAAAGCAAGGCAAGAAGAGATCCTACAACAATCTACCTTGCAACATTTGTGGTCTTACCAACCACACCATAGAAGAATGCTTCAAGAATACAAGGAATCAAAGTGGAAGAGGCTTCCATAGAGGTAGCTATGGACAATCCAGAGGTAGGTAAAATAATGGAGGAAGCAACTATAATCATAAGTACTATTAAAACGCTGTTATTCAAACTGTCAGAAGTGCGTTTAAATGATTGTTGGGTTCTTGGGAGTGGAACGGGTCTGTTAGAAAGAGGCCCTATACTTAGTTCCCAAACTAATCGCTTACACACAGCAATATACTGATGCTGAGAGCTCTATCAAGATCTTGTGGTACAGTTCACGGTTTAGCTCGGCCAAAGTGTACCACATACACTAAGAGGCTATATTGCATCTGCACATAACTTACTCAAAATACCAGAGACAAGAGTAATCATTCGACCTTTACCGAATAGGTACTACAATCCAACCAACGTCCGAAGACACAAAGAATTCAAGTGTTGAGATACTCCGTACTGAAGATTCAGTACGCAACCCAAGAATCCTACTGTAGCTTAACCCTTACCGTAGGATGACAGATCTCAATGCTGAAGACAACATGATCCCGCACAGTGTTAGAAACACTATCACAATTACACATACTTCACCAAACAACTGGCAGAACATTCCAAGAATGAGTACTACCGAAATACGCGAACTTAACACAACAATCGCAATAAGGATTCGCAGACGATTCACTTCAGACAACAGACCGAATTCTCTATTGGATGTAGATGATACTCACAACCGCAATAGATACCAATAGACAACAGACAAGACGAGACACAAATACACACAAAATACTCAGAAATTAGACAAGACACTCTAAATTAACCAACTCGACACACAGTAACATTACAGACAAATCACCCAGACAGATAGTCTGGTGATCTCTTGAACGTCACTGAGCATCCCTTTTCATTGCTTTATAAAAGAATACAACGTGTCTGCGTAACAACCTTTTGCACGTGTGAAACAAGATTTCAGTTATACACTTCCAATCCGACGGCCGATAACAGTACAATCAAGGCTACAACAACAACAATTATCAAGGAGGTTTCAAGGGGAGAAGAGATTATAACAACTATACAGAAGACCAAGAAAATTCTCTACTCATCATGAATGAGACATCCAAGCAAGGTAAAGATGATGAGCACCTTTCCTATATTGATTCAGGTTGTTCCAACCATGTGGTTGATGTAGCTTTATTATCAAATCTTGAAGAGCCCAAAGGGGTACATCCATGAAGACTACTTGGAGCTTGTACACACTAGTGTGTAGGGCCCTAGTAAAGTTTCATCAAGGTTCAAGGTACTATGTTTCATTTATAGATTAGTTAAAAACAACCTACAATGGCATTGTCATCAATTGAGGTTGAGTATAGGGCATTATCATTCACTACATGTGAGGCTATGTGGTTAAGGAAGCTACTAAATGACTTGGATATGCACGTCAACACAATCCCCATTAGTGGAGATGGCATGTCTAGCATACATCTAACCAATAATCCCATGCACCATGCAAGGAACAAACATATAGATATATATTATCATTATGTGAGGAAAAAGTTTGTAAGCAAAGATATATTTCTACATTTCATAGGTACAAAGGACCAAGTTTTTGATATTTTCACCAAAGGATTGGATACAATAAAGTTAAACAGGTTCACGAAAGTGATGAGTCTCTTGGAGATGGACACTACCACCATGAGCTTGAGGGGGAGTGTTGAACTTATGAATTGGGCAGACTCATCAACCTTAGAAAAAATGAAAGGTGTTGCCAAAGCCAAAGGAGACTCCAATGGATATGAAAACACAAATCCTTATCCATTCATGTCGAACGAAAAGTCAAAAGACAAACCAAGACTAGATGAAGAGTGAAGGGTCCTACAAGGGTAGCTGAAGTGCCACAAAGAGATCTATATAGCCATATTATCATGGAGAAGGTGCAACTAGGGCTATTCAAGCATGTGAAGAGAAGGGGAGGACTTGTGGAGCAAGCCCAAGGAGTGCCAAGACTTGTCCAAGCAGAGGGGAGGCCATATCAAGAGCTACAAAGCTCATACCCCTTGTAGCAATAGTGTTTGGCAGACAGTACTTACTTCTTTTGTTCATTTCTCTCTAGGTAGATATCCATTTAATGCATAGCATATCTTCTTGGAAACCTTATAGTGAACCTCTATTTTTGTTACAACTTGGCTAGTTAAATAGTCTTTTTTGTGTAGTGAGCTAAATTATTCCATTTGGAGAGTTTGATAGCTCAATTTGAAGCTATATAAGTCTACTATGTGCGGACAAAACCTTATGTGATTTGGATACAATACGTTGGGTCAAATAGGTACAAATATGTTGAATTGCTATAGAAGGGGGTGAACTAGAGGGTCCTAGGAGGGCTTATTCATGTTTCTTGTAAAATAATGAGAGTAAAATCACACACTTTAAACCAAGGTTAGATATACTAAGTTAAGCACCAAGTTATTATTACTTGCTAAAGTCAATCTCTTGACTCAAAATAATGCATAAAATTACATTCCAAGAAAGGAATTCATAAAGAGGTTGAATAAAGGAAATATTAACTTAGTCTCATGTAAAGCATTAGTGTTTTGAGTAAAAATGTCATCAATAGAACCTCGATGGGTCTACACACTGATGTTTGCTACCACACTAGTTTTTAGTGGTTGCATGATCTTTAGGTTTACTCCAAGGATCTATTTGAGAATCGTGTTTACTTCTCTTAAAGATAGATAAATTGCATCAATATCATTTTTAATCATATCTTTGAAAAGTGAAATTCTCAAGTCACATAGAGTTTAAATCTAATTTGTGTCAAGTATCTTAGAAGTTTAAATTGCTTGTACAAAGTTTTACTCCTTTCTTTTTTCTTTCCAAATCTATGTGGATCTAATTCAGATAGATTATCTAATCCCTTTCAAGAAACACCAAGGATAGCCGGTTGGAGAAAAAAAAATCCAAGATATATGCTTTATACAAGAACCCATTCAATCGTCAAAAGATGTTAAGTCTTGTTGGAAATTTGCTTAGGGATAAACAAGTACATTATCCTCTATTAACTTGGAGTATGAGGTGAATCCCACCACAAAGATGAGAACATTTCTTTTAGGCAAGAACATGAGGCTTGGGGGTATGCCTACAATTACTATTTGTAGCTTTATTTATTAGGACAAAAAATATTTTCTAAGTGGGGAAGAATGTTATAAAGTGAGTTCTATGATCAAAGTGTCCGGCCAAGTTTAGACACATCTAAATTCGGACACTGTTTGGTCAGTTGTATGTATGGCTAAAGATCTTGAGACTAGATATTAGACTCAAGAAATGACAGGAAGGAGATGGTTGAACCACACCTAAGAGGGAGGTTTAGGAAGTACTCCTCAACCATGGCTTTTGGGGCAAGTGCGTAGCCCATCATACTCCTAACCAGTATGGAGCATGAGTTCAATTCCCACAATTGGTATCCCATTGCAGGAATCGAACTCGTGACCTACTGGCTAGGAGTATGATGGGCTAACCACTTGCCCCAAAAGCCATGGTTGAGGATTACTTCCTAATCCTCCCTCTTAGGGTGTGGTTCAACCATCTCCTACCTGTCATTTCTTGATTCTAATAATCTCTTCCCCTTCTAGAGATCATTGTCCTCAATTATCAACCCTTGATCTCCCCTTGATTCGATGTCCTCACCCTTGCACAGTCTCTTGGACCTTCTTGTCCTCAACCTTGGTCTCTTGAACCTTGCCTTAAGAAACCATTTTCCTACAAACTTGCCTTGCTCTCAACCTTACTGTCTTGAGCCTTGCATTTCCGCTTCTTGGCTACTTGCATATGGACTTGGCTTGCTCTCAACCTTGGTATCTTGAACCTTGCCTCTGCTTCTTGGCCACTAGCCTACGGACCTGGCTTGCTCTCAATCTTGATCTCTTGAACCTAGTTCTCACCCATGCAACATTTCTTGGATCCTCAACTTCCATTAGAAATTTCATTTTGAAAGCTTTCCAACAATAACTTTCATGTCAAACTTTGACCTACGGATTGAGAGATACACTCTAATCTTTGATGTGTTCATCTGCCTTCCATCCCCAAGCCTACTTCCTAGGCTCTGATACCAATTGTGGGAATCGAAATCATGACCTATTGGCTAGGAGTATGATGGATTAAACACTTACCCCAAAATCCATGATTGAAGATTTCTTCATAATCCTCCCTCTTAGGGTGTGCTTCAATCATCTCATGTCTTTCATTTCTTGAGTCTAATAGTAGACTTAAAAAAAAAGATTCATATGCTCCTTAGGACAAGGAATCCACCTAGCTTAGTGGTTAGGGGGCTCAAGGAGGAGGTCTTGGGTTCAAATCCTCCAAGTTGCAAGGTCTTTTCTAAGAGATCTATGAGCCTAAGCATTGTGGACCATTCTTTCTAACTAGCATTTTTCTAGATAAAGGGTGGTGGAGAATCGATCCACATAAGGATGGTGTGGATTGATTGTGAAGAGAGTGGTTCTCAACCAAAGCCTCTTTTCTAAGGAGTGGTTCTCAATTGAAATTTTTCTTTTAAAGTGTGGTTTAGAATCAAAGAGATTGAGTCCTAAATAGCTATATATACAGGCATAAGGTCGGGAGGAGAGTCATCTCTCTAGCATGTGGTGGTCCTAATAGTCTAGATGTAACAAACTACTCCTATCATCTTTTAGGCCTATCCAATATACATCATTATATAATTTGGCTTATAATGGAGCATAAATAAGTCCATGATTAACTGTATATTTGGTGTATCTCAACACTCTTCTAGATTCATTTAAGTTCTCATTAGTAGATGCATGCATAAACTATAGTGAGTTGATTTTTTTTCATTTTCCATCCCTTGATATATATGCAATATGCATGCCTTGTAATAATAGAAATATCGGACAACCTATTATACTCTCGTATAGTTGATTTTTTTTTAGTTTTTGTCCCTTGATTTATGCTCAATTTTATATTCAGTTGGTTGTGTAAGTGCACATGCCAAGATTATATAGCACATTCAAAGGACATTTTCTTTGGATAAAATAGATCCCATCTTACAAACACACCACCCATTTATCTAGAAATTACTTCAAAATGTCAAGATTGAATGTTTAGTTTTTTCGGACTTCTATTTGATGTCGTTTTTATAGCTCTATTGTTATTTCCTATCAAAATAAGATCATCTACATATATGAAAATGTATACACATTTTCCTTGTTTTATTTTTATAGTAATGGGTTTACATCACTAGCCTTGAACTCACATTTGCACAGATACACATTTATCCTTTCGTTCTAAGCCATGGTTGCTTTCCATAATCCATAATGAGCTTTCTTCGTAGTACATATAAAACTAGGGTCCTTCTTGTCTTCAAATCCAGTGGTTCAATTCATTTCTTGCAAATATCCATTAATAAGACATTCTTAGCATCTTTGGTGTACACCATAGTCAGAACAATCAAGGTCCTAATTCTACCCATTTTTGCAACAAGATTAAATGTTGCTTCATAGTTTATATCTCCTTTCTATGTACCCTTAGAAACATGTCTCACTTTGTAAATTGCAATACTTCCATTTGAATTCATTTTTTAATTTGTACACCCACATTTTTTATATGATATTCATTGCTTCTCTCCTTGATACAAGATCCCAAGTCAGTGCTCTTCCAAATCTTAGACTTAATCCTACATAGCTATCTATCATTCATTTCTTTTACGTGCCTCTTTAGAGCTATTTGGTTACTACCCCTTCATAACATGTGTCATGTAAGCATAATACGTTGCTATAAAGCTATAACATGTAAGTTTTTTGGAAACTTATCCCTTAAAGACCTTTCATTTCTTAATAGATACGTTTTCCACTTTCCTCTTTTTGAAACATCTGGATTCGCTACTTCTTCAAGTTCTTTTCCTTCATCTTGTTCATGCTCTAAGTTGTAATCTTCTTTGATCTTTGTTTGTTAAACTTTGATGGTGAACTTGCATAAGACCTCCTTGACCTCCTTTTCCATGCTTAGTTGCTTAAAGAATCACTTAATATGCTTGGTCTAATCAGCTTAATACTTTCTTATGTTCTTTCTATTGATATATTTTGGTAGTGATGTGTCTGAACACACTAGGACCATCGGGGCACTTTTTTCCCTCTTTAGAAGTTTTTTTTTTCCTCAGCTTGTATATACACATATAACCCTAATAGGTTACTTATCTTTGTACATTCTCTTGGTAATACATTCAGTATTGTGTGCTATGCTTCAAGCTTCTTCTTCTTCCTTGTGTTGTTTGCATGCTTCCACATACCTCAAACTCCAACAATTGGTATAAGAGCATGTCCCTGCTTCATCTAGGGTGTTGTCAATACCCCTTCAGTCACAGTCTCAAAATCACACAGAAATTGGTGAGCATACTCAAGGCAATTAAAAGTTCAAAACAGCTTTGCTTTGATGTGTCAAAATCGCGATTTGAGCTCGTTTTGGCCTCTGAATGCACTATCGTAGTGCCTATGTAGGAAACTTTGTCTTTTTGTGCCAAACATATATACAGGTTTTGATTCACCAGTATAAGCTCCTTGAAGTCTAATACAAGTTTAGCAGAACTCGATAGGGTAGTTGTGTCCAAATTTTTGAGATACAGTCATTTTTCTGCATCAAGGTATTTTAGTCAGTGGCCATGCAGGTTGAAAGCAATGATGTATTTTGTATGTTGGCTATTGAGGATAAGCGACTATGGAATATTGTGTAGGGTGTTGAATAACATCCTACTACATCTGAAAATATAGCTACTGAAGGTGATGTGCATGGCATTGAAGATGATGTTCTTCAGGTTCCTCTTCGTGCAACAGTTCCTACTGCACCTACTGCAAAGCAACTTTGTTGGGATGGTCGAGATGCTCGCCCACATGCATTGATAGCCTTGTCTGTCAAACTTTCCATTATTCCTCACATTCACTCCTACAAAAGAACAAAGGATGCTTGGGATACACTTACCACTTTATACTAGGCAAGGAATGAAGCTCGTGTTGCTTACCTCCAAAAATAGATGGAGAGTGAGCACATGAATGAAGGAGATTCCATGGATAGTTTTTTGACAAAGATCAAAGATTTGAAGGAGCAACTGATTTTTGTTGATGAAGTCTTGCCAGAAAGTTCACTTGTCTAGATTGTTCTAAATGATCTTCCAAATTCATATCAGAGTTTTGCTTCTACTCTTTGATTGATGATGAAAGGAAATCCAAATGCCTTAACATTTGAGGAGTTAGTCTCTGTTCTATTGCAAGAAGGCCAACCTAGGTAGGATAGTTCCATTATGCATGTTGTAGATCAAGCTTTTCTAGCTATTCATAAGGGAAAAGGTAAATGGAGCTCATCTACTAGTAAGAAGAAATATTCGAATTCTACACAATCAAAGATGAATGAAAAGGAAAAAGAAGAAATTGTTTTGCAAATATTGTAAAGGAAATGATCATGTCATAAGGAGTTGTGCAAAACTGGTAGCAAAAGAGGCAAAGAAAAAAGAGGCTTGAATGGTTGTTGCAGAGGCCTCACACCCAAATCGAAGTCTAAAAATCTTGTGCAGGATGAAGAATGGGTGTTTACTATTTTTTGTAGTTATGACCCATCTTCTCATGAATAGTGTATGTATGTTGTAGACTCAGATGTTTGGTACTTTGATAGTGGTCCAACCAAACATATTACCTCGCAATGCAGTTTCTTCACTTCACTTGAGTCTGCCCCTACATGGAATACTGTCACATGTTCCAACAACTCCTCTTATCTTATCATGGGAGTTGGTGATATCATTCTGACTATTGTTGATGGTAGTTCTTTTACATTGTTGGATGATTTATTTGTCCAGGGATCAAGAAAAATCTATTATCAATTCAGCATTATCCAAGATTGGCTTGGTTGGGAAATTTGTTGATTGACATATGTATAGTTCATGATATATCAAATGGTGATGTCATTATTGATTTTGGTAGTTTATGTTGTGCACTATATAAGCTTATAGATTATGCAAAATTTATGAATGATTCAACATGTGCAGCACAAGATTCTTAGGCTATGTAAGATGCAAAGCTTTGGCATGGATGCTTTGGTCATCTTAATTTTGCTAGTTTTCTATGCCTGCAAAAATCTAAAATGGTGTCCTCTCTCCCCAAACTTGAGGCGCCTGGTAAACATGTCTGTGAAGGCTATATTTTGGGCAAAACATAGCATTCCTCCTTCCCAAAAGATGGTTCAGTATGAGCTACTCATAAATTGTAGCTTGTTCACAATGATCTTTGTGGTCCTATGCAAACACTTTCTTTTGGGAGTACCTTTACTTCATGACTTTCATTGATGAATTTTTGAGGTATGCATGGGTATATCCATTGAAAGCAAAGTCTGAAGTGTTTATGTGCATCAAACAGTTTTTGATTTTGGTTGAAAATTTGTCAGCATGTAAATAGGCACTCTCCATTCTGATCGAGAGAGGGAATATATTTCTTCTATTTTTAATACATTTCTAGATGAATGTAAGATAAAGCATTAGTGTACAATGTCGTATATACCTCAACAGAATGGAGTTGCTAAAAGGAAGAACAGGTCACTCATGGAGATGGTAAGATGTATGGTCAAGAGTCAGGCTTTACCACATAGTTTCTGGCTTGAGGTTGCTTATGTACTTAACAGGTGTCCCACTAAATCATTGCAATCTATCACTCCATATGAGGCTTGGCATGGTCACAATCCATATGTTGCTAGTTTGCATGTCTTTGGTTGTTTGGCATATGCATTAGTGCCTGAACAATGCAGGAAATTGAATGATAAAGCAATGAAATGCATTTTTGTTGGATACAGTTCTTAAAGAAAAGGCTATCTTCTATATCATCCACAAACTAAATGCATTTTGGTTAGCCATGATGTTGTTTTTGTGGAAGATGCAATTCATCCATTACTTCATGTACTAAGGAGACATCAATTAGCTCCAAAGATGTGTATGACACTTTGTTGCCTCTTTTTACAGGTGGAAAATCTAGTGTTGGTCCAAATAAGAAAACTTTTCAACCTTTGCAAGTTCTTCATGATGATGCAGATCATTCCATTTCTGATGTAGATTTACGTGATGCAGTTGTTGATGAGAGGTCTAATACAAAGGAGGCAAAACCTATGCCTAAATAGTTGGTATATACTTTGCAGGATGGCGAATTAGATGCACCTCTATCATATCATACTCGTTCATGCTCTCAAAATGTTTCTTTTGCATCAGATTGCTTGCTATGGCTACCTCTAGTGTTTCAGAGAAAGAGGCAAGAGCTCCCAGTAGTCGGATCTAGCCATTTTGTCATTTTGTCTTCCCTTAGACTCCTTCCAGCCACACATCAGTTTGTACACAGCTGTGTTGCAGAGCTCATATCTCAGTGCATATGTAACCACTTCTTGCGTTTAAGCATTCATTGGAAAGCTTATCTTGTGTACTTTTTGCGTATCAAATATCTCTTTAAAAGCTTATGCAATTTGTGAGATATCAGTGAAAGAATGAAGTCTAGTTTTTTAGTATACCTATGTAGATAGGTAGTCTATTTTGGTCGGTTATGTTTCCCAACCAAAACATATCCAAATTGCATGATCTTTGTCTTGTTGGAAAGCTCTTGGCATCTAACTTCACTGTCTCAAATATCACATTTGGAAGATTTATATTGTGAGAGATATCTATAAGAGAGTAAAGTATAGTTTTATAGTGTACTTATGTGTGCAGGTGGTCTATCTTGGTCAGCTGAGTTTCCTAACCAAAACGCACCCAAATTACTTCATTTGTAGCTTATTGGAAAGCTATTTGTGTCTTATTTCTCTGTACCAAATATCTTTCTCCAAAGATATATATTCAGAGAGCTATCAGTCCGAGAGTGAAGCTCAGTTCTTCAGCATACCTGTGTGGACAAGTAGTTCATCTTTGTCAGTTGTGTTTCCTAATCAAAGCTTGTCCAAATTAAGTTATTTATAGCTTGTTAGAAAGCTATCTTTGTCTAATTTTATTGAATAAAGGCTCAAGTCCATTTGAGTTTTGTATTGAGAGCAGCAAGCTATCTAAGGTGCAGCTATTTGTCCAAGTGCTAGACATACAAGGTTTCACTACACATTTTCATTGCGCATAGGAGAACTCATTCTCCACAAAATCCACCTCAAGCATAGTGTAAACTTGATGTTCCAACATCTTTCACTTGACCCATACATCATAAACAAGTTCTCATTTTTTGAATTTGTTGAAGTAATAGCATAATTACCTTGGTGCGTTTTGTATCATTGATTTCCTCCTCCTTTGAGCCAACAATCTCTTGCATAATTACACGAAGGTTAAACTACCTTATGACTTGGACAATGAATTTCCAACCCTAACTCAAGAAGCCCAACACCAAGCAAAGGACATCAACTCAGAAGATGAGGAGCAGATTGATTTCAAAGCTTGGAAGTCAAGAGGCAAGTTCAAATACAAATAATTGGAGGATCTGCCTGAGTCTTCCAATCAAGCATTAAGAAGGTCACAAAGAGAAAGTAAGAAGCCCATAAGGTATGGATATGATACATGTTTAGTCACAAAGCACTCTGTATACATCACTTGCAAGATGGAAGTGGAAGCATTGTAAGAAAATCATAGTTGGGATGTAGTTCCCAAGAAACCAGATATGAAGGTAATTGGTTCAAGATGGATATATAAAGTTAAAAAGAACTCTGATGGTTCTATAAACAGGTACACGGCAAGACTAGTGGAAAAATGATTTGCCCAAACACATGGAGTAGATTATGAAGAAACATTTTCACCTGTGGCAAAGATGCCAATAATCAGGGTATTGGTAAGTCTTGCTGCATCCAAAAATTGGAACTTATATCAGTTAGATGTGAAGAATGCTTTTTTAAATGGTTGGATATTAGAGGAGGTGTATATGACACAACCACCAGGTTTTGAAGATGAAGAAAAGGCAGGATATGTTTGCAAGCTTAGAAAAGCACTCTATAGTCTCAAGCAAGCTCCTAGAGCTTGGAATCATAGACTTGTTACCTACTTGCAGGATCAAGGTTTTATAGCAAGCAAGGCAGATTCTTCTTTGTTTGTGAAGAAGAATAAATCAGAGAACATCTACTTGTGTGTTTATGTAGATGAGATCATCATTACATGTAATGATTCTGATGGTGTCAAGCAAGTCAAGGGTCAATTGATGAAGGAGTTCAAAATCAATGATCTAGGTTTGTTAACCTATTTCATTGGCCTGGAACTTGTCTATATAGATTCAGGTATATTCGTCACACAAAGGAAGTACATAAATGATATGCTGGTAAAATGTAAGATGGAGAACACGAAAGTTGCAGGCATTCCTATGGAGATCAATCATAAGTTCATATGAAGGTGAACCACTTGATGATATTACAGGGTATCAACAACTTGTGGGTAGTCTTAATTATGCCACCTTAACAAGAGTGGATATTGCATATGCTATGAGTACACTAAGTCCATTCATGCATGTACCAAGAAGCTGCAAAGAGGGTGCTTAAGTACCTAAGGGGTACAATGAATGAGGGGTTATTCTATCCCTTCACTTCTGACATAGATATGAAGTTATATTTTGATGCAGATTGGGATGGCTCCAAGGATGATAGGAGCACTTTAGGGTACCTATCTTTTGCAGTATCAAAGCTCATTTTGTGGTCATCCAAGATGCAACCATCTGTGGCCTTATCTTCCACAGAAGGAGCAGATTTGGAGATACATTCCTACACTCCAACTATATTTGGAGATAATACCAGCTCACTTCATTTGGCTGCTAATCCTATGTACCATACCAAGACTAAGCACATTGAAGTGCATTATCATTATGTTAGAGAAAAATTGCTAAGCAAAGATATTCAGTTAGCATATGTATCAAATCATTTGCAATGTGCAGATTTACTCATTAAAGCTTTGGATGGAACAAAGTTGAACATGTTCAAATTAATGATTGGGCTTCAAGAGATCAAGGAGCAATGAAGATAAAGCATGTTAGGCTTGAGGGGGAGCTGTTGGTGCAATTAAAACCCAAGCCTACATACTTGATGAATACACATAAGGTTGATGTATTAACATAACACTTGAGAAGCTTCATATGTACAACCTCTTGTAACTTTGAGTCTAATTACTCATTGTAAAAGACATATAGACCCACGAGGAGGTAGGAAGCTTGGAATCTCGTATCATTTGGTAGATAAAGTCAAGAGAGGATCAATCCTATACTTTAGGATCACTTTTAGGTGAGGATTGGAATTGGAATTCAAATGGTTGGCTCCAACACAAAGCTATAAAACTTGGAAAGAAAATCCTGCGTGTAATCTTGAGGATCAGAGATGATTTTCATGCACCTTCATTGAGACTCATAGCTCTCTCATTCTACTATCATTGAGCAATGCCTTATTGCCAATGACTTTGTAATTTTACATGATTTAGTCAATACATAGTCATTATTTCCTATTCTCATATCTCTGTCATACTCTATCACAATAGTGATCTTGACTCAGGTGGTTCTCACTGTGTAGTGCATCACTTTGCATGATTCAAAGCATGATATATTCAGCATAGTGTTTTATTTGATCTCATAAAGTTTCATCTACTTTAGTTCGCTCAACCATCAGATATTAATCAAAGTTTGCTAATGGGTCTGTCACTGTGTAAGCCCATAAAAGTTGGGAGTATTGATCTACTTGCTAAACATAATTCTCTATACATGGTTCATCATTTTAGATGATTCCAATCATGAATGGTAGCTTGTTTAGCTAATTAAAGATCCCTAAAAGGAAGTTTTCTAACTATTGATGTACATAGAGAATTAAGTGAAACACTAAGCAGGTGTCTCAACCAAAATAACAAGTTTTAGGCATTAGATCATATATACACCTATCTATTTTGATCCTATAATTTGTGCATCATCTTCCAAGCATCATATATGATCATTTATGCTTATTAGCTAGCTAAGGAGGCCCACAACACTCTCCAACCATCATTTAGAGCAGGTGTGAAGAAGGTTTTAGCTACACCAACTCATCTCTTGTGATTATCCACCATCTCTTCCAACACTGATTGGGTAGGTCCAATGATGATAGGAGGAGCACTAGTGGATATGTTATCATGCGAGGGAAGAAGACCATCCCATGGATGTCAAACAAACAACCAAGAATGGCTCTCTCCTTGATCAAAGCTGAGCATAGAGGCTAAGCAAACATCTCATGTGAGCTGATGTGGCTCAAGAAGTTGTTAGTTGATCTTGATGTGTAGGTTAAGCAAGTACCTATTTTTTGTGAAAATATAATTAACACATGCTTGGCTCAAAATCTGTTGTTCCATGCAAGGTCGAAGCATATAAAAGTGCATTACCACTTTTGTTAGAGAGAAGATCATTTCAAAGGATGTTAAGGTAGAGCATGTCAATACAAAGGACCAATATGTAGATATGTTTACCAAAGCTTTGGATGGAGTAAAGCTACAAAACTTCAAGGCATGCATTGGAATGAAAGACCTAGGCATTGAGACTTGAGGAGTGTTGAAAATCAAGTCTCAATCATGCAAAAAGACTCATCCACGAGTTTTTCAAGTGGACCAATAAAAAAGGAGGTCCCAAAGTTGTGGAATCAAGTTAGAAGCTCCACCAGACTCAATCAAACTCAAATCTTATCAATCTTATCAATTTAAATCTTGTTAATCTCTCTTAGATTCTAGCTTAAGTCTGTAAAGGTTCATTGTAAGTTTCTATACATGTGCTGAGAAAAGTTTAGAACAATGAGAATATATCAGTCCTTGTGGACATAGTGGAGGGAAGCCATCTTCCTTTGTTGCATTGGGGTGTTATAATCATCCCCCATCGAGATTTATTGCATTTGCATCATTATTGGAGCATTTAGTTTATGCAAGTTGATGACAGAATAACTTTGTGTCAAAAAAAATAGGTTGACACACTATTGTAGCATTTTGGCCTTGAAGACTGCAAACCTATCACCACTCCTATGGAAATAGGTTTACAATTGAGTCTTCATGATGCTGGAAATGCATTTGATGTTGTTCTCTATCCCCAAACTATTGGATGCTTGATTTACTTATGCATTACCCAACTTGATATTTAGTTTGCTATCTCTTAGATGAACAAGTTTATGCATTGCTCAGGTGTTTAGCATTGGTAGGTGGTTAAGTGCATCTTTTGCTACTTGAGTGGTACTTGGCTACTTGGATTGTTTTATCCCAAGGGGGGATCACTACTTCCAGATTTACATGCCTCTTTTGACTCTCACTAGGCTAATTGCTGTGACACTCGTGTGTCCACTAGTGGTTTTTGCTTCATGCTTGGTAGCTCATGCATATCTTGGTTGAGAAAGAAGAAGCCTACTGTGTCCCACTTCTAGTTGTGAGGCTAAGTATAGGGCAATTTTCATAGTGATTGTTGAGTGTGTGTGTGTGTGTGACTTAGATGCCTTTTGGCTGATTTTGGTGTTGGTTAGTCTTTTACGACTACCATCCTCATTGACATTGAGATTGGTAGTTGCGAGGAACCCTGTGTTCCATGCTTTGAGCACACATTGGGTGCCCTATCATTATGTCAGGGAGAGGTTCTCTGTTGGAGAGATCAGTTTTGCATATGTGCCCACACCGGAGAACATTGCAGACCTTTTCATAGGGCTCTACCTAGGGAGAAGTTTGAAGCTTTTTGCAAAGCTTTGGGCTTAATTCCTTTCGTAGATTGATTCCACATAGCTTGGCACTTTCTTATAGGTGAGTGCCAACTCCTTGTTCATCGTATCACTCCCAGAGGGGATTTGTTGATGTATTTTGGTAGTGATGATTTTTCCCTCTTTAGGAGGTTTTTTCCTCCACCTTGTATACATGCCTGTAAGCCTAATAGGCTATTTATCTTTGTACATTCACGTGGTAATACATTCAGTATTGTGTGTTGTGCTCCAAGCTTCGTCTTCTTCCTTGTGCTATTTTCGTGCTTTCATAGGCCTCAAACCCCAACACACTTATACCTAATTGTCTTTTTTATTTTCATGAGGATGGATGTTGAAACACCATAATGTTCCCCATGAATGAAAATATATAGCTAAGGAATCCCATGATTGGAGTAGCTAAGTTTAGTGACAAAGGGTAAGGAGATGCGGACATCCATATGAATCAATTAGAGATTTTTTGCTCTACAAGTGGCTTTGATTCATTATATCATGATGCAATCAAGAAAGATCACTTTGCAAAACTTTCTAGGTGAACGCTATGACGTGGTTCATGGAATATGGTATAGATTATGTGATTATGCTAGCTTGAATGACAATTTTTTAGCATATTTCTAGATTGAAGGAAAAAAAGGATATTGTGAAGACTTTGAGGTCAAGGAGAATTAAGAAAAAAGTTTTTCTAGTATAAAATTATACACAAATAATTTAGAAAATTACTGGAGCATGTTCGTGATTATGCTTTTAGGAGACTTCATTTGTAGCTTAAAAGTGTAGCTAGAGTACATGAACCTTGATGAGTGACTATAATTTTATGAAATTGGTGTGGATATCAATTCAGTGAAATGCGTTAGATAGGTAAAAGTAAGAAGAAGAAAAAAGCTAAGGATGATTTAGATTTAGAAGATTCAAGAATTGAAAGTATTCAAACTAAAGGAGACTCTACAATTGTGTTTGATTTGAAAGTGAGTTTGAGGAAGAATATGATGTAGAGAGTTGGAGCTCTAAGAGCAATAAAAGGAATACCCAAGCATGCATAAAATATTCAAGGGGTAGAAAGACGCATGGCTACAAGTCAAAAGGTAAATATGAAACTGAAGAGTTGAATACATTTTTACTAAATGAATTGAAGGAAATGTTGGTAGCTCTAGCAACACCTAAGTAATTATATTTGTACATTTTTTCAAATGATTATGATACATGCTGCAACAACCCCAATTTTAGAGGATGTAGAACTCCACATACCTTAGCTAAACTGGAGACCCAAAAAAATACAATGCCTTCTTAGCCATTCAAACCAAAATTGAAAACACCACCATAAGGGTATCAATTGGGTTCTTGGAAAGATAGATTAACCTACCCTTAGAAAAATCCATTTACTTCCTCATGTATATATTTTGGGATAATAGGACATACGAAGCACCTCACATGTGAGCTTTGGTGCAAGCATCAAAGAGGGGTATCCCCATTGTAAATCTACCACCAATATTCTAGTGTCAGCACATATAAGGATGTAAAGATGACGGGTCTGACACAATCTAATGAAGTAATTATTGGTCTGTTAGAAAAAATGATTGAAAATGAAATTAGCATAGTCACAAAAAACTTTAGACTAAAGCATATGCAATCCTAGACCATACTTCCTTAGAAGTGTAGTCCTAAGAAATAATTTCTTTTTAGTGTCTCTATACTTCTTGTATCCTCATAGAGGATTCTTGTCTTTATATTCCTTTCTTACTAAATCTTTGGGTTTTTTAGAATATCTCTACTGCTTAAGTCTAAGCACCTACTAATGCTTTTGAATTTCACATTTAAGAAATCCCTTTAAGCATAGGGTAACATAACTTTCACAAAATTAATTACGATAACCATGATTTGACAATACATAATTGGAGCCTCAAACCTTTTCTCCTTTAGAGAAGTGTAAAATTTGGCATGCTTTATCAAAATTTGTGATTGCAACCACCATCTCAAAGTTAACCGTATCCCAATTTTCATTAACCATATAAACTTTTGTTTTTACACTCTCTAACCCATAGTTCGACCAATTTTCTCTATTTGATAGGTGTATCCTTTTGAAAAATATGTACTAGAAAAGAGATCTAAGGTGTCATCATATGATAGCTGCTCTATTTAACTAGGCATCTTTTGATAAGGAGATCTTTGTTTACTTTTCCTAAAATATTCATGAACTTTTTCTTATATTTGGGAAGGCTCATGGATCCACTAAATTTCAATACTTGGAGCTTTTTACAACCCCAAATGATACACTCATCTTTGGATATGGGAGGAGAAGTGGTTTGACTAATGAACTAGGACGAAATGTACTATTTCGTTTAAGTTCTTTTGTTTACGAGCTATTGCATCTCCTGAAGGTAACTAGTCTAGGGTCACTTCCATCAATTCTTTTGGATAGAATCAATTGAAACCTCTCAAATACAATGTTCGCGAAACCTTGAGACCATTTTAAGTTACCATCCTACTAACTCTGAAACTCCTATTTAGAACCGTTTCTAATGAATTTCTCTAAGTATATCTAATGCTTAGTGTAATTATTGAATATTCAAGCTTCTCATGTAAACATGACTTCTTGTCCATTGATATGTCAAGAAAAAAATTATTTTAAATACATCCCTAACTTAGTTTGCCATTTTTCATACTTTAAGTTACGTGTTGGATATCTAAGTATCACCTTGTGAAGGAATTTCTAGATACTTGGCTTATGAAGTTATATGTAGCGTGAGCTTACAACTACCTAGCTTCAATTCATCCCAAATGGCATGTTTTGGCTTAAAAGTAAGCTAACTACCACAAAAATACATTAACTTATTTGATATCATATATTTAGCAACAAGAATTGGTTGTTATTCATGCAAATGCATGTGCTTGCATGAAAATTCATGTTTCTTTCATGCCAAAAATGACTTGGTCATTTCTTTTCTGTAAGCATGCTTGATATTCATTAAATGCATAATTTATACACCAACAATTTTTTTGCTTCAATTTTTAAATATATAAATGCTTATGGACATACTTTTAGTGCATCCAAAACTCCGACTAATAACATGTATGTTAAAATTGAACATCAAAGAGGTCTTTATACTTAAAATTGTGCATGCAAACGATTCTTTTGGAAAGAAAACTTCACAAACATCCATTATTTTCAATGCAAGGATGCATACAAGTTCTTCAAGTGCTTCAATATATGACTTTATGAAAAATAATGAGACCTATGGCAAAAAGAAAATACATAGGTTAGTGTCCAGCTATCCCCTTCCTTGATCCATGTAGATCCCTCATCCATATTATACTCTAATAATATTCTTAGGTTGATCAATGTTACATCAATTTATGTCGTTTTTATTAGTCTAGTTTATGAAGAAAATAAATTTGAGTTTAAGCTCTTTAAATTCATGATTTAATCTACAATTGATTCTTCAAAAAGAGGTTTTCTTTGAACTCCAATAACTTCATAGATGCTTCATCAAATATTAGAGGCACATGGGACATACTCCTTAGGGTGGAGAGAGAAAGAGAGAGAGAGAGAGAGAGAGAGAGAGAGAGAGAGAGAGAGAGAGAGAGAGAGAGAGAGAGAGAGAGAGAGAGAGAGAGAGAGACAGAGAGAGAGAGAGCTGCTCAAATCAATATGATGCCTAAGTTGGGAGTCACCTAGATCACCAGGTAAGTTTTCCCAATATGGGGCCCTCATAAGTTCCTAGGGAGGTCTCCCAAGTGGCAACTTAGTGACTAGGCAAGAGTGAAGCTATTTCGAGGTTCCTTCCAACCCTTTCATAGTATTTATGGGATATATCCGACATTCCAAACTATAAATACCTCTCATAAGTGGCTAGGATTGGATCCTCCTTAGAGAAATATTCTCCATAAAATAACTTTTGTGATACTATGAGTTGAGAGTTGGTTAAACCATTACAAAAATAGATAAAACATAAATTAATAAGATAGAAATTATGTGGTCGTGTATAAGGCTCACATAAAGTGATTTTAGAGCTCTCCTCTCGGCCTTTTAAGGGTTGAAAAAGTAAGTGAAACATAGCCGCTCATCTAATGAAGAGAGGGCCGATGCTACGTGTCCCCTCACATTTTTGGAAAATGCAAAACTATACCCTGTAGAATATTTTTTTCTTGTGAGGCATGCAACATAAAATATATTTGATTAGGGGTGTAGTAATAAAATATAATATCGCCTCTTGGGTGCAACAATAAAATATAACATCTTGTCCTATGCCTAGTAATAAAATATACTATTTGATTCATAACACATAAATAAAATATGATTTCTATAACCTTGAGGGGGAATAAACCATGATATCCATCAGGCTTGAAGAAAATTTTATATTATATTTGGAATGCCTCAAATCTGTGTGACAATGATTTCTTAAAATTTTCTTCTACATAATCCTAATCATGTAGCATAATCTCAAGCTATCCCAATATCGGAGCTATAAAACTTTAGAAATACCTATATGTGCATACAACCAAGTATGCTTACAAGTTACCATGGTTTCCATACAAGCACTCTTGAATACTGATGAAACCACGGAAAACACAGAAACAAAAAAATTGACAATATGTATTTTGACTCTTGGAAGGGTAGAGTTCTTGGCGTTGAACTTAAACAAAAGAGGTTACACAAAGGAAGTTTTGGTGAAACACATGTACATGCACAAATAGATATTGCTTGAAAAATATCCAACATATCTTCCAATGCACACAGCCAATTCTAAGCTTCTTTCAATCTTGTTAAGCATATTTTGTGCCGCATTTGGGCCCAAACCTTTAAGAAAAATGATTATGATTGAACAAACTGCAATATTGCCATTGTTTTGTAAAAGAATACCTTGTTTTGAATGCACAAAATTCATGATATTTCAGAGTCTACCTATAATTGGGTAGTACTAATAAACTCTTCTAAGGGACTCAATTAGTCTTAAAATAGTGTTTTAAAACACAAGATGATCATCTTAGTCCTAAAGAGATTATGTCCTCGCATTCCAAAACACTATTTGGTTCTTCGCTTTTAGACAATTCCAACAACACTTGGAGCTCAATGCTTGTTGTGGTTTGTTGGTTAAAAAAAGAACCTTCACCAGTTTTGGCTTGAACCATTGATAGATTGGTGATAAAAAACACGAATTTATTTTGAAGGTACATGCATCAAGAAATTGATCCTGAAACTATTGTTATCACAAAGTGCACTTGGACCCCTACAATGCAAATATGGTTAAGCAAATAGTACCAGAGACAAGCTAGAATAATCCTTTCTAAGGTAAATAACAATGGAGAATGTTTTTGGAGAAGAAATTCTTGTGAAAAAATTTGGGATAATCGCATGATTCCCCAGGATTTGTTATGCCTTTATTATTGCTGCTTGGGTTGTGTTTAGATGATAATTATATGCTATATGTCACAATTCAATTGGGTATATTATTATTTTTCTTCTTCCTCGAGAGGGTAGGTGAATTTGATCGGCCAATGCCATTATGATCGAAAAGGTTATCTTAGCTTTCTCAATGTACATGAGGATTAATGCCCATTACCTCATCAATAGCTAGCTTTTGCTCCCATCATCTGTACCTTACATGATTTGCATAGAGACCTCATGCATTACTCATCATGTGCGAGACATTAGAAGTTGTCAAGAAGAGATAGGGTCAGCATAGAGAGAGATTAAACAAATAAGGACACATATACATATTTTTTTTATAGGCAATAGACCCACAATAGAGATGGTGGTTCTATATATTCCAAAATCATGTGAAATGTTTGAGAACGTTCTCAAGGATTGGATAGTTAGGTGCAATATTTAGCTACAATAAGAAAAAATATTTAGGCATAGAGGGATAGATACAGGGAGGCCTATGCCTTGCTTCTTTGAAGCATTTTTTTCACACTTTAGAACATGTTGTATGGCCAAGGGAAAGGGACTTTGACTATGACCTTATGGACTTGATAGCTTGTATTTTAAGGCACACACTACAAGATATGAGGGGCATACCAACGTTGTCCATACTGACGGTCACGCCTTGGCATTGGTATGACCATTGAAAATGCTTGAAAAACCACAGAGGCAATAACAATGGTCATTTAACTGTCGGTATACTCGTTGAAAATTTATAGTCGATATGCATGTTGATAACTGGTGGCATCAGTATAGACGTCTATAATTTACCGGTGCTTATACCGATGCCTATACCGATGCAATGTTCTAACTGGACCCGAGAGCAAAAATTCGACATTTGCTCGTGTTTTGAACCAAAGTCTACTACTGTCGAGTTTGCACGCACGAACTACATTCTGAGGATATTGTGTACACACATCTCTCTCTTTGTCTCTCTCTCTCTCTCTTTCTGTACACACAGCCCTCTATTTCTCTAGATCAGAATTTTTGGTAAGTACTGCATATACTGTAGCACCCTTTTCTCTTTCTTTGTGTTTTCCCTTTTCTAATTTCTCTTCTCTTTAGTTTTGCAGGAGGTTTCCAGCACCATTTTTTTGCAACTCGATGAAGGACAACATTAAGTGGACTTTGAAGACAACGATCCAAACAATTACATCGATGTAAGTGATTGTTTTGTTTTTGATTGAGAGAGAGAGAGAGAGAGAGATAGAGAGAGAGAGAGAGAGAGAGAGAGAGAGAGAGAGAGAGAGAGAGAGAGAGAGAGAGAGAGAGAGAGAGAGAGAGAGAGAGAGAGAGAGAGAGAGAGAGAGAGAGATTAAAGAAAGAGAGAGATCAAGAGAAACATAGAGAGAGAGAGAGAGAGAGAGAGAGAGAGAGAGAGAGAGAGAGAGAGAGAGAGAGAGAGAGAGAGAGAGAGAGAGAGAGAGAGAGAGAGAGAGAGAGAGAGAGAGAGAGAGAGAGAGAGAGAGAGATGAAAGAAAGAGAGAGATCTAGAGAGAGAGAGAGAGAGAGAGAGAGAGAGAGAGAGAGAGAGAGAGAGAGAGAGAGAGAGAGAGAGAGAGAGAGAGAGAGAGAGAGAGAGAGAGAGAGAGAGAGAGAGAGAGAGAGAGAGAGAGAGAGAGAGAGAGAGAGAGAGAGAGAGAGAGAGAGAGAGAGAGAGAGAGAGAGAGAGAGAGAGAGAGAGAGAGAGAGAGAGAGAGAGAGAGAGAGAGAGAGAGAGAGAGAGAGAGAGAGAGAGAGAGAGAGAGAGAGAGAGAGAGAGAGAGAGAGAGATACATATACATACACACACATATGTGCCTACACACATGCATATGCATACATACATACACACATATATACATACATACATGTATACACACATTATACATACACACATGCATATGCATACATACATACACACATACGCATGTACCCACACATACATACATATGCACATGCATATTACATACACACACATATACATACAGACACACATGAATATACATACATCCATACACACACATGTATAGATACACACATATGCATACATACATACACACACATACATACATACACACACATATGCATATATACATGTACACACACATTATACATACACATGCATATTACATATACACACGCACATATACATACACACTCACATATGTATACACACACATATGTGCATACACACATGCATATGCATACATACATACACACATGCATGTACGGACACACATACATACATACATACACACAGATATGCATACATACATGTAAATGCACACATTATACATACACACATGCATATTACATATATAAACACATGCACATATACATACACACTCACATATGTATACAGACACATATGTGCATACACACATGCATATGCATACATACATACACACATATGCATCTACACATACACATACATACATACACACACATATGCATACATACATGTACACACTTATTATACCTACACATATGCATATTACATATATGCACACGCACATACACATACACACTCACATATGTATACACGCACATATGTGCATACACACATGATATGCATACATACATACACATATATGCATGTACACACACCCACATACATACATACACACAAGCATATTACATACACATGCACATGCATACATACATACACACACATATGCATAAACACATAATCACACATGCATGTATACATACACACGTGCATATTCATACATACATACACACACATACATACATACATACACAAACATATGCATACATACATGTACACACACATTATACATACACACATGCATATTACATATAGACACACGCACATATACATACACACTCACATATGTATACACACACATATGTGCATACACACATGCATATGCATACATACATACACACATATGCATGTAAACACACACATACATACATACACACATGCATATTACATACACATATACATGCATACATACATACACACACATATGCATAAACACATAAACACATAAACACATAAACACATAAACACATAAACACACATGCATGTATACATACACACATATGCATACATACATACACACACATACATACATACATACACACATATGCATACATACATGTACACACAAACATTATGCATACACACATGCATATTACATATATACAGATGCACATATATGTTGGGAAAGATGGATGGATGCTCCAAGAGACTGAGTAGGTACTGCTAAACCTGCTTTGTACCAGCCCTCTTTTGCTTCAGAGTTGATAAGTAGACCTTCTTAGCTTTCCAATAACACCAAAAAATGACCTATGTGCTTTGGAAGTGATGTGTGTAATGATTGAACCAAAATAGATAACTTTGTAGTCCACAAACTCAAGATAACCTTCTATTTTAGTCTTGACACCTGCTGACTATTTTGCTCAGTGTGACCAGTACAGTAGAAATTGATAAAATTCCTTCTAGGGGTATTTAATTAGCTTAGTAAGCTACCATTTGAAAGTTGAATGATGTAAAAAGATAAACTATGCTAAGAGAAATCAATTTAGCAAGTTTAGCTATACCCCTGACTTTTTAGGACTGTAGCAGAAATTGACAAGAGTTCACCTCGACGCAGATTTCTATGAAATGGCTGAATAGAATTACTTCACAATTTGACAGCATGTAGATGACGTTGAGTGGAATCCAAAAAGCTTTGAGTCACTTGATTTGGTGGAGAATTGACCGAGATATGCCCTTGACAAGTTGACAGACTTTTGAGTAGACTAACAAAGAACTCAGAGATTAATGATGTAAATGTATCTATTAATTAACACTTGTATACAATCCCATTGGCATGAATAACATTGCCTAATGGTGTAGAGAGGTGTAGGCTATGTTATAGTCCTCACACACTTCAAACTCAGTAGAATCGGTTTGGGAATGATCTCTATAACCGCGACTTTTCAAGTTCACTTTTTATATGTGATAAGCAAAGATTTGAATTCAAATTCAAATTTTGGCTCCCTATGATCAAGCTCCTAAATTCTTGGAGATATTCCTTCAATCAAATGAGCTACATTTTTCACGACTCACTTTGGTAGGTGATTACAAAAGATTCTAAGTCAAATTGACTTTTGAAATGAGGTAAAGTGGTAGTTAACCACTAGCATATGTTCCTATGCTTCTTCATGTATGTGTAGACTTTAGTGCATCCTTTGAGCCAAATGTGTAGGCTTGAAAATTACACCAACAGCTACCCCTCAAGCCAAACATTTTGGCTTAAGTCTTCATCTTTAATCTTCAAGTATATCCTGCAATCCAATCATGGATTTGAACCTGCAAAGTTTTGTTCTATCCAAAGCTTTAGTCAACAAATCTGCACATTGCATGTTGGTTGATACATAGGTAAGTTGAATCTCCTTGCTTATCAACTTCTCTCTCACATAATGGTAATGAACCTCTATGTGTTTGGTCCTAGTATGATAGATAGGATTAGCTACAAGGTGAAGAGAACTTGTATTATCTCCAAAGATAATTGGTGACCTAGTATACAAACCCAATTTTGTATACAAAAGCTTAATCCAAATTGCTTCTTGTGTGGCATTAGCTAGTCCTCTATACTCTGCCTCTGTGGAAGACAAAGCAACAGTAGGTTGCTTCTTTGAAGACCATGAAATTGGTTTGTCACCTGCAAAAGAAATATATCTAGAAGTGCTCCTCCTATCATCCTTGCATCCTGCCCAATCTGCATCTGAATAGATTTTTATATCAATATCTGAAGTGTAAGGGGAATACAAACCATGGTTCTGTGTACCCTTGAGATACTTCAAGATTCTCTTGGCAGCCTCTAAGTGAGGTATCCTTGGCTTGTGCATAAATTGACTTAGCACACTTACTCCATATGCAATATCAATTCTTGTAAGAGTAGCATAGTTCAAGCTACCCACCATACTTTGATAACCTGTAATGTCTTTGACTTCATCACCTTCATGGGCACTTAGCTTTAGGTTCACATCCATTGGAGTGCTTGCTACTTTAGCATCCTGCAAGTGAAACTTCTTCAACATATCTTGTACATACTTTTTCTGAGTAATGTATATCCCTGAATTAGTGTAAACTAATTCAAGCCCTAGAAAATACTTCAATAAACCAAGATCATTGATCTTGAACTCCTTCATCATCTGGCTTTTGATATACGTGATTCCATTGACATCATTACCTGTAATGATGATGTCATCAACATAAACACAGAGATAGATTACCTCTGAATTACTTCTCTTAATGAACAGAGAAGTGTCAGCCTTGCTTATGACAAAACCTTGGTCTTGGAGGTATGTTGTTAACCTGTAATTCCATGCCCTATGTGCCTGCTTCAATCCATATAAAGCCTTTTTTAATTTGCAAACATAAGTTACCTTCTTAGGGTCCTCATAGCCAGGAGGTTGTGACATATAAACTTCTTCTGAAATCCATCCATTCAAGAAAGCATTCTTGACATCCAATTGGTACATGTTCCAATTCTTTGATGCAGCCACACTTACCAACACTCTGATTGTTGGCATCTTGGCCACATGAGAAAATGTCTCTTCATAGTCAATGCCTTGGGTTTGTGCAAAACCCTTGGCTACCAATCTGGCTTTGTACCTATTAATTGTTCCATCAGAATTTCTTTTCAACTTATAGATCCATCTGGATCCTATTACCTTCATAGAATCCTTCTTGGGTACTAACTCCCATGTGTCACTCTCCTTAAGAGCATCAATCTCCTCATCCATAGCTTCTTTCCATTCTGATTTGGTTATTGTTTCTTCATATGAACCTGGTTCTTCATTTGACAAATCTTTGGCAAGATAAACTGAATGTTTAGTAATAAGAGATGTATCATACCCATATCTGATAGGTTTCTTGCTTTCTCTTTGAGATCTTAAGATTGCTTGAGTTGAAGATTCAGGTATGTCTTCAAGCTTCTTCATCTTCATTTTGCCCTTGGACTTCCATGCTTTGAATTCTTCAAGGTTGATAGTGTCTTCATTATCTGAACTTGAATCTTCATTCTGAGTAGGTTCCTCCTTTGCAAGTTTTGGAAATTCCTCTTCCAAATCATAGGGTAGTTTGACCTTCCTGCATTCATTCTCATACCAAGAATCATTTTCATCAAAGATCACATCTCTGCTTACCATAAATCCCTTATTGGTAGGATTATAAAACGTGTAACCTTTTTGATTTAAATCATACCCAATGAAAATGCATTTTTCAGCCTTTGGGTCTAGCTTACCTCTTATCTGAGAAGGAATGTGCACATATGCTACACATCCAAATATTTTGCAGTGATCTAATGATGGTCTCTTACCATGCCATGCTTCATAGGGTGTCTGTAACATAATCCTGGTAGGAGATGGTTGAACCACACCCTAAGAGAGAGGATTAGGAAGTAATCCTCAACCATGGCTTTTGGGGCAAGTGGTTAGCCCATCACATTCCTAACCAAGAGGTTGTGAGTTCAATTCCTTACATTGGTATCAGAGCCTAGGAAGTAGGCTTGGGCAAAGTGGAATGATCCAATGGCCTCTAAAAAAGGCGCTTGGGCATCCTCCATGTGAAAGGGTAGGAATTGTGGAAGGCGCGCGTCGATTTCAATGATGGACCTTACAATGATTGGGGTGTATCTCCCAATCCGTAGGTCGGATTGAGGCGTGTAATATACCGTTGGAAAGCTCTCGGAATGAACTTTCCAATGAGCTAGGTTGGAAGTGTGAATTCCTTGGGAATCCTTGGGAATCCTTGGGTGGCACTTGATTGAGTGTTCAAGAAACTGTGTGAGGGTGTATCCTGCCAGTCCCATAGCTGGTCAGGGTACATCCTGCCAGGGTACATCCAGGGTACATCCTGCCAGTCCCATAGCTAGTCAGGGTACATTCCCTAGGAGTTCAAGGGGGGAAGAATGTAACATAATCCTGGTAGGAGATGGTTGAACCACACCCTAAGAGAGAGGATTAGGAAGTAATCCTCAACCATGGCTTTTGGAGCAAGTGGTTAGCCCATCACATTCCTAACCAAGAGGTTGTGAGTTCAATTCCTTACAGTGTCATACCATCAAGTGACTTAGATGGTAACCTGTTTATGAGGTAAGTGGCAGTAGAAACACTCTCTGCCCAAAGATAGTTAGGTAACTTCTTCTCATTAAGCATAGATCTAGCTGTCTCAACAATTAACCTATTTCTTCTCTCAGCTACCCCATTCTGTTCAGGAGAATACCTTGTGGTTATCTCTCTTTTGATGCCTCTGTCTTGCAAGAAGTCTTCAAATTCATTGGAGAAGTACTCACCTCCTCCATCTGACCTTATCCTCTTCAAATTCCTTCCTGTCTGGTTTTCAACTAATGCAAGATATTTCTTAAAACAATTAAATACCTCATCCTTGTGCTTCATGAAGTATAATCCAATCCATCTGCTATAATCATCAATGAAAGACACATAGTACCTTGATCCTGAGACTGAGAGGTCTTTGCTAGGTCCCCAAACATCTGTGTGTACAAGCTCTAGATAGTCTTCATGCATATATTCTTTCTTGGAGAAGGGTAACCTGTGAGACTTACCAAATTGACAAGCACCACACTTGTAAATCATATGTTGCTTGGATACATTAGGTATCCCAAGCACACATTGGTCCTTGCACATTTGTTTCAAGGTTCTTTCTCCTATGTGCCCTAACCTTTTGTGCCAAATCTCAAGCTCTGAAAGTGTTTGATCTTTATAACTGTATAGTGCAATATTGTTTGTATCTTCTAACTCAAAAGTGAAAAGTCTACCTGATTTTTCTCCTTTAGCAATCCTCTTGAACCCATGTCTTGGGTCCTCCACATATGCTCCATATTGATTTAATCTGACCTGCAAACCTTTCTCCACAACCTGACCAACACTCATCAAATTTTTGGTAATGGTTGGTACATAGAGTACCCTGCTCAACAAATTCTGATTACCATCACAAGTCTTAACATTTCCAACTTTAACTACTGAATGCTTTGTATCATCACCTATTTGGACTTGGTGTTTACCTTTTGGTTCCTCAAGATCAGAGAGTAGTGCCACATTGCCAGCCACATGATTTGAGCACCCTGAATCAATGTAGAATAGGTGGTCATCATTTGTACTTGACTTTGAAGTCATGTTCATGATCAGAAGAGAGTCATCCTTCTCCTCTGTGTAGTTGTTGTAGTCCTTTCTGGTTTTGAATCCTCCTTGGTAGTTGCCATTGTAATTGTTGTTGTGGCCTTGGTGATGGTTGAACCTTCTTCTTGACTGTGAGTATCCTCCTCTTTGGTAGCCTCTTCCTCTCTGTTTTTTTAATTCCTGAAACACTCATCTATAGTATGATTTGATAAACCACAAATGTTGCATGGTGATGAGTTATAGGGTCTCCCCCTACCTTGCTTACATCCTCTGCCCATTCCTCTTGAAGACCTACCTCTCCCTGCATAGTTGGCTTGGGAGGTAGAGCCTTCATCTTCCATCTTCTTGCTCTTGCCTTTATCCTTAGACTTCTTATCAGTGTATAGGGCAGAAGAGTTATTACCTTTGGATGTATCTCCATTTTTGGTGAGCTTTGCTTCATGTGTAAATAGTTGTCCCATGAGAGTTGTAAGATTTGGAGTGTGCATGTCCATGTAGAGATCCATTGTAGTGGTGAAGCTTTCCCATTTGTCATCAGCCTTGATTCCATTGATCACTTGCCTTACAATTTGTTCTTCTTCAATCTCTTCTCCTATGCTTGCTAACTGATCTACAACATCTTTGATCTTGGTCACAAATTATGAAACAACTTGCTTAGGTTGCTTCCTTAGTGTTGTGAATTCAATCCACAAATGATTTTTCCTAGCCCTTGTATTGGAGGAAAAATATGATGACAAGGTTTCCCAAGTTTCTTGGGATGTCTTACAATTTTTGATATGTGGAAAAAGAAAGTCAGAGATAGAGTTGAGTAAATAAGACCTTGCCAATGCATCCTTAGCACACCATGTGTTGAGCTTTTCTTGTTCTTCCTTGGTAGGTAATCCTCTTGCTTTGAATGAGGGCAATTCCTCATCTCCTGAGATGTATCCATAGAGACTCCTTCCTTGTAAGTAGGTCTTCATCCTTAGAGACCAAGCTTGATAGTTGTTCCTGCCCAATTTATCAATAAATGAAGGGAAACCATCTCCCATTTTACCTCTATTGCTCTGATACCACTGTTGGGAAAGATGGATGGATGCTCCAAGAGACTGAGTAGGTACTGCTAAACCTGCTTTGTACCAGCCCTCTTTTGCTTCAGAGTTGATAAGTAGACCTTCTTAGCTTTCCTATAACACCAAAAAATGACCTATGGGCCTTGTAAGTGATGTATGTAATGATGGAACCAAAACAGATAACTTTGTAGTCCACAAACTCAAGAAAACCTTCTATTTTAGTATTGACACCTGCTGACTATTTTGCTTAGTGTGACCAGTACAATAGAAATTGATAAAATTCCTTCTAGGGGTATTTAGTTAGCTTAGTAAGCTACCATTTTCAAGTGCAATGATGTAAAAAGATAAAATATGCTAAGAGAAATCAATTTAGCAAGTTTAGCTATACCATCGACTTTTTCGGACTGTAGCAGAAATTGACCAGAGTTCACCTCGACGCAGATTTCTCTGAAATGGCTGAATAGAATTACTTCAAACTTTGACAGCATGTAGATGACTTTGAGCTGAATCCAAGAAGCTTTGAATCACTTGATGTGGTGGAGAATTGACCGAGATATGCCCTTGCCAAGTTGACAGACTTTTGAGTAGACTAACAGAGAACTCAGAGATTAATGATGTAAATGTATCTACTAATTAACACTTGTATACAATCCCATTGGCATGAATAACATTGCCTAATGGTGTAGAGAGGTTTAGGCTATGGTATAGTCCTCACACACACTTCAAACTCAGTAGAATGAGACTCGGGAATGATCTCTATAACCGCGACTTTTCAAGTTCACTTTTTATATGTGATGAGCAAAGATTTGAATTCAAATTCAAATTTTGGCTCCCTATGATCAAGCTCCTAAATGCTTGGAGATATTCCTTCAATCAAATGAGCTACTTTTTTTAGGACTTACTTTGGTAGGTGATTACAAAAGATTCTAAGTCAAATATACTTTTACAATGAGGTAAAGTGGTAGTTAAGCACTAGCATATGTTCCTATGCTTCTTCATGTATGTGTAGACTTTAGTGCATCCTTTGAGCCAAATGTGTAGGCTTGCAAATTACACCAACAATATACATACACACTCATATATGTATACACACACATATGTGCATACACACATGCATATGCATACATACATACACACATATGCATGTACTCATACACAAACATACATACACACATGCATATTACATACAGACGCACATTCATACATACATACACACAAATATGCATAAACACATAAACACACACACATGTATACATACACACATGCATATGCATACATACACACACATATTCATACATACATACATACACACATATCCATACATACAGGTACACACACATTATACATACACACATGCATATTACATATATAAACACACACATATACATACACACTCACATATGTATACATACACATATGTGCATACACACATGCATATTCATACATACATACACACATATGCATGTATACACACACATACATACATACACACATGCATATTACATACATAGGCACATGCATACATACATAGAGAGACATATGAATGAACACAAAAACACAATAGCATGTATACATACACACATGCATATGCTACATACATACACACACATATGCATACATACATACACACACCTACATACACACACATACATACATACACACACATACATACATACACACACATATGCATACATACATGTTCACACACATTATACATTCACACGTACATATTACATATATACACACACACATATGCATAACACTCACATATGTATACACATACATATGTGCATACACACATGCATATGCATACATACATACACACATATGCATGTACACACACACACATACATACATACACACACATATGCATACATACATGTACACGCACACATTATACATACACACATGCATATTATATATATACACACACACATATACATACATACTCACATATGTATACACACACATATGTGCATACACACATGCATATGCATACATACATACACATATATGCATGTACACACACACATACATACATACACACATGCATATTATATACACACGTACATGCATACATACATACACACACATATGCATAAACACATAAACACACACTCACATATGTATACACACATATGCACATACACACATGATATGCATACATACATACACACATATGCATGCACACACACTTACATACATACACACATGCATATTACATGCACATGCACATGCATACATACATACACACACATATGCATAAACACATAAACACACATGCATGTATACATACACACATGCATATGCATACATAAATACACACACATTTGCATACATACATACACACACATGCATACATACACACACATATGCATATATACATGTACACACACATTATACATACACACATGCATATTACATATATACACATGCACATATACATACACATTCACATATGTATACACACACATATTTGCATACACACATACATATGCATACATACATACACACATATTCATGTACACACACATACATACATACACACATGCATATTACAAACACATGCACACGCATACGTACATACACATCGACATGCATAAACACGTAAACACACACACATGTATAAATACACATATACATATGCATACATACATACACACATATGCATACATACATACACACACATACATACATACACACACATATGCATACATACATGTACACACACATTATACATACACACATGCATATTACATATATACACATGCACATATACATACACAATCACATATGTATACACACACATGTGCATACACACATGCATATGCATACATACATACATAGCTATGCATGTACACACACACATACATACATACTCACACATATGCATACATACATGTACGCACACATTATACATACACACATGCATATTAAATATATACAAATGCACATATACGTACAAACTCACATATGTATACACACACATATGTGCATAAACACATGCATACTCATACATACACACATATGCATGTACACACACATGCATGTACACACACACATGCATACATACACACACATATGCATACATACATGTACACACACATTATACATACACACATGCATATTACATATATATGCACACACATATACATACACACTCACATATGTATATACACACATATGTGCATACACACATGCATATGCATAAACACATAAACACACACCCATGTATACATACACACATGCATATGCATACATCCATACACACACATATGAATACATACATACACACACATACATAGATACACACACATATGCATACATACATGTACACACACATTATACATACACACATGCATATTACATATATACACTCGCAGATATACATACACAATCTTATGTGCATACGCACATGCATATGCATACATACATAGACACATATGCATGTACACAGACACGTATGCATGTACACACACACGTATGCATGTACACACACATACATATATACACACATGCACATTACATACACACACAGACATACATACATACACACACATATGCATAAACACATAAACACACAAACACACATGCATGTATACATACACACATGCATATGCATACATACATACAAATACATATGCATACATACATACACACACATACATGCATGCACATACATACATACACACATATATGCATACATACATGTACACACACGTATTATACATACACACAGACATATTTCATGTACACACAGACACATATACATACACACTCACATATGTATACACACATATGTGCATAGGCACATGCATATGCATACATACATACACACATATGCATGTACACACACACATACATACATACACACACATATGCATACATACATGTACATGCGCACATTATACATACACACATGCATATTACAGATATACACACATGCACATATACATACACACTCACATATGTATACACACACATATGTGCATACACACATGCATATGCATACATACATACACACATATGCATGTACACATGCACATACATACATACATACATACACACACATATGCATACATACATGTACACACACATTATACATACACACATGCATATTACATATATACACACCCACATATACATACACACTCACATATGTATACACAAACATATGTGCATACACATGCATATGCATACATACATACACATATGCATGTACTCACACCCACATACATAGATACACACATGCATATTACATACGCATGCACATGCATACATACAAATACACACATATGCATAAACTCATAAACACACATGCATGTATACACACCTACATATGCATACATAAGTACACACACATATGCATATATACATACACACACATACATAGATGCACACACATATGCATACATACATGTATGCACACATTATACATACACACATGCATATTACATATAGACACATGCACATATACATACACACTCACATACGTATACACACACATATGTGCATACACACATGCATATGCATACATACATGCATATGCATACATACATGCATATGCATACATACATGCATATGCATACATACATGCATATGCATACATACATGCATATGCATACATACATGCATATGCATACATACATGCATATGCATACATACATACACAGATATGCATGTACACACACATACATACATACAGACATGCATATTACATACACAAGCACATGCATACATACATACATGCACATATGCATAAACACATAAACACACACACATGTATACATACACACCTGCATATGCATACATACATACATAAATACATAAACACATATGCATACATACATACATACATTTATACATACACACACATATGCATACATACATGTACACACACACAGATTATACATACACACATGCATATTACATATATACAGATGCACATATACATACACACTCACATATGTATACACACACATATGTGCATACACACATGCATATGCATACATACACACATATGGATGTACACATACACATACATACATACACACATGCATATTACGTACATACACACATGCATATTACATACACACACATGCATACATACATACACACACATATGCATAAACACATAATCACACACACATGTATACATACACACATGCATATGCATACATACACACACAATATATGCATACATAAATACATACACACACATACATACATACACACACATACACATACATACATGTACACACACATTAAACATACACACATGCATATTACATACATACATGTACACACACATTAAACATACACGCACATATACATACACACTCACATATGTATACACACACATATGTGCATACACACATGCATATGCATACATACATACACACATATGCATGTACACACACATACATACATACACACACATATGATTACATACATGTACACACACATACATACATACACACACACATTATGCATACACGCATGCATATTACATATATACACACACACATACATACACACTCACGTATGTATACACACACATATGTGCATACACACATGCATATGCATACATACATACACAAATATGCATGTACACACACAGATACATACATACATACATACATACATACATACATGCATACATACATACATACATACATACATACATACATACACACACACACATTTGCATACATACATGTACACACACATTGTAAATACATACATGCATATTACATATATACACATGCACATATACATACACACTCACAAATGTATACACAGACAAATGTGCATACACACATGCATATGCATACATACATACACACATACACACATACATACATACACACATGCATATTACATACACATGCACATGCATACATACATACACACACATATGCATAAACACATAAACACACATGCATGTATACATAGACACATGCATATGCATACATACATACACACACATATGCATACATACATACACACACATACATACATACACACACATGCATACACTACAAGAAATAGGGGGGCGTAGCGACGCCCCCGAATCGAAAAGAAAACGAGCACTGTCGCTTATGTGATGCTAGCGTTGCATAAGCGATGGTCCTGTTTTTGGATTTTTTTTTTACGGGCATTTTTCGCATAAGCGATGCCTACATTGCTTATGCGATGCTAAATGTGTGCGGTGGAAATGGCGTCATTATTCGTGAAATGAACGACGTTATTTGCAATGTTGGCAAACTGGATAGCATCGCATATGCGACGTCCTGTGTTCTAGAGCGTCGCATAAGCGACGCTCTAGAATGTTAAAAAAAAAATTGATTTCTCCAGGCACATTTGTGCCGGGATTTGGACATGAGAGCAAGAGAACGAGAGAGAGAGAGAGAGAGAGAGAGAGAGAGAGAGAGAGAGAGAGAGAGAGAGAGAGAGAGAGAGAGAGAGAGAGAGAGAGAGAGAGAGAGAGAGAGAGAGAGAGAGAGAGAGAGAGAGAGAGAGAGAGAGAGAGAGAGAGAGAGAGAGAGAGAGAGAGAGAGAGAGAGAGAGAGAGAGAGAGAGAGAGAGAGAGAGAGAGAGAGAGAGAGAGAGAGAGAGAGAGAGAGAGAGAGAGAGAGAGAGAGAGAGAGAGAGAGAGAGAGAGAGAGAGAGAGAGAGAGAGAGAGAGAGAGAGAGAGAGAGAGCGAGAGAGAGAGAGAGAGACACGCATTGTTGAAGCCAGGTATGCACACACACACACACTTACACTCACATACATATGCATACACACACATATACACACATAGACACAAACACACAGATACACATAGACACACACACATACACACACAAATACACACACATATACACACATACATACATAATGTTGCATACACACACATATACATGCATACACACACACATGTACATGCACACACACATATATGCATATACACACATATGCATACATAATGCACATGCAGACATACACATACATAATGCATACACATGCACACACATATACACATAAACATACACACACATACACACACACATACACACATACACACACATATATGCATACACACACATAGAGAGAGACATGCACACACATACACATACATGCATACATATGCATACATAATGCATATGCATATGCATACATAATGCATATGCATACATACATACATACTTACATGCATACACACACATATGCATATATAATGCACATGCATACATACACATACATAATGCATATGCATACATAATGCACATGCATACATACACATACATAATGCATACACACACATATGCATACATAATGCATACATAATGCATACACACACATACACACACATGCATACATACATGCATACACATACACACATAGACACATACACACACATAGACACATACACACACATAAACAGATACACACTCATAGACACACACACATACACATAGATGCGCACACACATACACACACATATACACACAACATATACACACACATATACACACACATACACACATATGCACACATATATGCATACACACACACACATCGAGAGACATGCACACACATACACATACATGCATACATATGCATACATAATGCATATGCATATGCATACATACATACTTACATGCATACATAATGCACATGCATACATACACATACATAACATAATGCATACACACACATACACACATATGCATACATACATGCATACACATACACACATAGACACATACACACACATAGACACATACACACACATAGACACATACACACACATAAACACATACACACTCATAGACGTGTAGCGACACATACACATAGACACACACACATACACACACACATATACACACACACATACACACATAGACACATACACACATAATGATGCATACACACACATACACATGCATACACATACATATGCATACATACATGCATACACATAGACACATAGACACACATAGACACATAGACACACATAAACACATACACACTCATAGATACACACACATACACATAGACACACACACACACATACACAACACACATATACACACACACATACACACATACACACATACACACATAACGATGCATACACACACATACACATCCATACACACATACAGACACATATACACACACACACATACACACACATACATGCATACACACACATAAAGAGACATACACACACATACATGCATACACACACATAAAGAGACATACACACACATATGCATACATATGCATACATAATGCATATGCATATGCATACGTACATACTTACATGCATACATAATGCACATGCATACATAATGCACATGCATACATACACATACATAATGCATACACACACATATGCATAGATAATGCATACACACACATACACACATATGCATACATACATGCATACACATACACACATAGACACATACACAGACATAGACACATACACACACATAAACACATACACACTCATAGACGCGTAGTGACACATACACATAGACACACACACATACACACACATATACACACACATACACACATAGACACATACACACATAATGATGCATACAGACACATACACATGCATACACACATATGCATACATACATGCATACACATACACACATAGACACATACACACACATAGACACATACACACACATAAACACATACACACTCATAGACACACACACATACACATAGACACATATACACATGCATACACACATACAGACACATATACACACACACATACACACACACATACACACATACACACATATATGCATACACACACATAGATAGACATACACACACATACACATACATGCATACATATGCATACATAATGCATATGCATACATACATACTTACATGCATACATACACATACATAATGCATACACACACATATGCATACCTAATGCATACACACACATACACACACATATGCATACATACATGCATACACATACATGCATACACATACACACATAGACACATACACACACATAGACACATACACACACATAAACACATACACACTCATAGATGCACACACATACACATAGACACACACACATACACACACATATACACACACATATACACACACAAACATACACACACAGACACATACACACATAATGATGCATACACACACATACACATGCATACACACATACACACATACATACACGCACACACATACACACACATATATGCATACACACACATAGAGAGACATACACACACATACACATACATGCATACATATACATACATAATGCATATGCATATGCATACATACATACTTACATGCATACACACACATATGCATACATAATGCACATGCATATATACACATACTTAATGCATACACACATATGCATACATAATGCATACACACACATACACACACATATGCATACATAATGCACATGCATATGCATACATACATGCATACACATACACACATAGACACATACACACACATAGACACATACACACACATAAACACATACACACTCATAGACGCACACACATACACACATACATGCACATACACACACACATACACACATACTTAATGCACACACACACACATATGCATACACACACATACACACACATATGCATACATACATGCATACACATACACATAGACACATACACACACATAGACACATACACACGCATAAACACACACACACTCATAGACGCACATACATACACATAGACACACACACATATACACACACACATACACACACACATACACACATAGACACATACACACCTAATGATGCATACACACACATACACATGCATACACACATACACACACATACACGCACATACTACACACACACATGCATACATACACATACTTAATGCATACACACATACATATGTACAGGTATATATATTGATTTCTAACCCATTTTGTTTTATATGTTAGGTATTATGGATCCTAGTAGAGAGAGGAAGGTGAAACTCACTCTCATTAAAAGTCTTATGAGAGCAAGAGTTCCGTCTGATGCTCTAGGGGCTATCATGCATGATTACTCAGAGATGTCTGATGATGAGCTGGACTATACAATCCAGATACTTACCCAGCGATCAGAGCAGGGCTCTTTTGCGGCTCCACATGCAGGAAGACAACTATCTGCTCATAGGTATGTTTTTTTTTCATAAACGTTTTTAATGATATTATAACACATATTTTTATTTATTTTTATCTATCTATTTTCAAGACACCTATACCACCTCCAGATCATGATAGTAGAGTAGAGTTGCCTATGAGGACATGCATAGGCACCTTAGGACTAGAGTGCGATATAGAGCCCGAGGGGAACATTGTGTACATAGGGAATGGATTGGAGTTCAAGAGAAGAATGCGGGCATTATGCGACTCTTACCTGCACCTTGTCCACTTACCGTGGAAGTAAGTATAAATTTTACATATAAATTGAAATAAATATCTTATGTTTTATTTACATTATTTTTTTTATTTTTGTAGTGAGCATGATGAGATGGATAAAAAATACGTACTTAGTTCACTTGAGAGAGAGTTTGGGACATGATGGTTGCATAAGTGGTGTCTAAAAGAGATGCGGACACTTATGGCTCATCATCGCGATAATGCATGGTATGCACTGCTTTTATGTATATATATGTGGATATGAGTATGTGTGTTTATGTATGTATGTATATGAGAGAGAGAGAGAGAAAAGAGTGAGACTAGAGGTACAAATACATGCATACACACACATATACATCATACATGCACATTTACACACATATACACACATATACATATACATGCACATTTATACATACACACATACATGCACATTTTTACACACACATACACATGCATGCAGTTACACACATATAATGAATACACATAGACACATACACATACACATACACATGCATAATCGTATGTACACACACATAGACTCATATAATCATATTTACATGCATATATACATATACACATGCATATATACACACACACAACACATGCATATTGTAATAAAGTAAGTCTATGATCCAAGGGTCTGGCCGGTTCAGAGAGATCTGAAATCGGACACCGTTTGGTCATCCGTGTGTATGACCAAAGATCTCGAGTTTTAGACTTACTAGGAGGTCTTGTGCTCTTGTGAACAAGTGACCCACTTAGCTTAGTGGTTAAGTCTCAAGGATGTGAAGGAGGAGGTCTTGGGTTCTATCCCCATGGGGAACATGGGGAGAGTATTTTGCCCAAAGAGATCTAGAGCCTTCTAGAAGCATCCACTTGAGTTAACTCGAGTTAGCTGGGACTGCCTTCTTGGGCAGGTGGATACTAACCATCCAAGTGTCAGCCATGTAACTACATGTGCGCCAAGTGTCCATATGCACATATAGATACACATACATACACAACACATGCATACACATAAATAAATAAATAAATAAATAAATAAATAAATAAATCCTATTTCAAAAATCCTAAATTGAAAACACTAATTTCGATATTAGGCTTTTAAAACCCGTAATTAAAAAACTCTAATTCAACCTTTTAGCCATATGTTTGAAGTATACGTACACATTGCATCTATTCCTCCGATGTCCTACTAGAGAGATGTCTCTCCTCCCAACCTTATGCCTCTATATATAGCTACTCGAATCAACGAGGATCATAATATATATAAAGATATGTACACATCATGTAGATACACATACATAAATATAAAATGGAGTAGATATATTATGCATCACACATACATGCCTAAATGCACACATAAATATATATATATATATATATATATATATATATATATATATATATATATATATATATATATATATATATATATATATATATATATATATATATATATATATATATATATATATATGCATACATATTTACATGTACACATTTACACATAGACACATATACATATATACATGTACACATCACATATACATGCCTACATGCACACATAAACATATATGTACATGCATACATATTTACATGTACATATTTACACATAGACACATATACATATATACATGTACACAATTATAAAAACTTGCATATATTACATGAATACATGAATATTTTACATAAATGCATATGCATATATACACATATGCATACTAATACATGTATACATATATCACACACATGCAAACACATACATATACATGAAATACATATATATGCATACTAACATATGTATACATATAATACACATGAATACACACACATATGCATACATACATGATAAAAATTTTCTCCTCGAAGATAAATCTATATATAAAATAATTAGGCATACCCCCGAGCTTCATGTTCTAACTTAAAAGAACATGATTTCATCTCTCTAGTAGAATTCATCATTATTCTAGTAGGTCCGTGCAAAAGGGTGTGAAGATTTTGGGCATTGGTCTTTCTCTTTCCCTTAACTCACTGTTTCTATCAGTGTATAGTCTTTCAACGTTGATGCAGATCAGGGACATGTTGAAAAACTATACACTCATAGTAACAGTGAGTTAAGGGAAAGGGAAAGACCAATGCTCAAAATCTTCACACCCTTTTGCACAGACCACATCACCATCCAATGATATTCCTCCAGTTTTAAGTGCATCTTTCGATCTTAAAATATTCCTCCTAGTGTCATAAACCTGAAGTTCTTTGAACAAGCTGTATAAAAGTGATCCTCTCAAGCCACCATGATTTCCACTTTGTATCCTAAAGTTCAGATGCTCATCATTGACATGCAAGAGGTTTACTGCATACCCTAGGAATCATGCTGGCACTAGTCCATTATAATCAGGTTGCTCTATCTTGAGTAACCTCTGTGCATGCGATTCATCCAGGTCACCATCGTATGGCCTATAAACAATGCCAAATTCTTTGAATAGCAATTATAAACCCACTTCTCACACTTTCAAACTGAACATATGATAGAATCAACACATCATTCAATGAAGGTACATACTTCATATCCTCCAAAACAAACAATCGTATCCTGCCATCCAAACAATCAAATTTTTTGAGAATATTTTGAATGCATTAATAGTTTTAAAAGATGCGCGAACAAAAAGTGTCCATTCAATTCAAGTTCTTGTTCTTACCTTATCTAAAGTAAGAATAAAAACCTGCATTGAATGAACACTTTTTGTTCGCCCATCCTTTAAAATTATTTTTCCATCCTTCAAAATCTTCAAGATAAATTTGCTCCTCCCATTTTACATGTGGCTTAATACCTTCCTTGGTAATTGCTATTTAATATTTGTATAATTAGCAGCACAGGTATTAGGTCGACTAAAATAGGAGAAACATATGTGTCAAGAAGATTCTAAAGGTTGGGTGGACACTTCTAAAGGCTAGATGGACAAAACATCTTCATTTGATACAGGTATGTATAATTTGACCTTACTCTCATAACATGTGTATGTGTGTATATGTGTGTGTATGTTTATATGTGTGTGTATGTTCATATGTGTGTATGTATTCATGTATATTATGTGTATGTTTATATATGCATGTATTTATATATATATATATATATATATATATATATATATATATATATATATATATATATATATATATATATATATAAATATATATATATATATATATATATATATATATATATATATATTTATGCATATATATATAAATAGATAGAAAATTGAAAATTATACCTTAATAGTGTCAAAACAGATACATTAATCCATCCAAAACAATTTTGAAGATTGAGAATAAGTAAGCTCGCACTAAGTTGTGTCAAACGACTTCCTTCATATACATGCTTTAGACATTCCTCTCGAAGATATTTCTCATTTTTAGAAATATCAATGCTCTCACTGTCATTTTGATACCAATCCTCAATAAAATCTGCCATGCCATCATCTTCATCATTGTCACACAAATCTTGTGCTTTATCGTCTTTTGAATATAGATCCTTCAACCTTGCATATTCGACAAGATTATTTTTGCGTAGCCTCCTCATAGAAGCTTCTGATAAATGAGGTCTTACTGGTAATTGTGAATGGTGTGGAGGAATATCATCAACATCATACGTTGGAATCTACACATATAAATAAAATTCATTAGTATTCCATAAATGAATAAAAAGTAAACTTTAAATATAAAATTAAGTATATAAGTTATTTAATATGGATAGAAAATTTTTATTCTCTCTAGCTAAAAGGTGCTCTTGGAGGTCTACGCCATCCATAATTCACTAATAGTTCATCACCAGCATGTAATGTAGTAATAGCATTGACAACTATGTATCTTGATACATCTCTACTCATGTATGGTGATTCATGACTATTTTCATGCTCCTCAAATGTGTAATTAGTCCTTGAACTATTATGTAACCCTCGACTACTATTTATTAAACCTGCTATATTTCCATGTGTGTAAGGTCTTCCATCAATACATAATCTTTCATTTTCTGCATGTAAAATCCTTCTACTAGTAAGGGATGCTGCATTCAAGCATATTCCATAAGTACTCATGCTTTGAACATAACATGAAAGTTGATGCCAATCTCCCCATCCATATATAGGACCACAAAATGACATAAGAGTGACTTCAGAGTTCGGAGGCATATACAAATCCTCTACAATAAAGAGACCACAACCAACATTAGTAATAGTGGATGGAGCAATCATATAATGATTACCCCAAAAGTTGAAAACCTCTCCATCTAAAGGAAGTGGTCCTCTATTCCATCCTCCATATCTTCTTCTATCATATGTTTGTATTAAAGAACGATCACGAGCCGGCAATGGATAATCTCTAGCCGTTTCAGTCTCTAAACTAGGAGGTAGAGGATTTCTAGAAACCTTTGCTTGTAATTGATGAACAACAAGTCCATGACGTGTATGAGATATATTAACATTATGAGAAAAATTATCATCATCATCATCATCATCATCGAGCAAGTATTCTTGTATATCAACAGTAATTTGATTTTGTATATGGTTTTTAAATAAAATAATGACATTAATATATATAAAAAATACATACCCAAGCATTATCACATTGACCAGGTGATGGTGCACACTCAAAAGTACCATACTCTGCCTCATGTTCAATACATTCCAATCGTGGTCTTTGATATGTGCCATAACAAGAGTTACACCAACATATAATATGTTCTTGATAGTAAAATTCATCATAATTCCTATCGGAGGACACATGTGAAGTCGTTGCATGGGTAGGAGGTGGTGGAGTACCCTCTGATTGATCAGAATCTGCACATAATAAGAAACCAAAAAAAGAAGTTATGTATCCATCAAATATATTTGAAAAAGTTATGTATCCATCAAATATATATTTACAGTATATAGTCATTGCTCGATGAGGAGACGGTGGTGGAGTTCCATCTGATTGATCATAATCTACAAATAATGGTATTTGATATTAATAATCTGATTATCTACATACACAAAAAATTCACATATACATATTTACACATACACACATATTCACATATACACATTTACACATACACACATATTCACATATACACAACTACACATTATTGTGGGATAAATGCATGTATTTTGTATGAATGAGTGTATATGCATGCATGTGTGTGTACATATATATGTGGATATGTATATGTGTGTTTATGTTATATGTACGTATATGTGTATATGTATACATATATGTATGTGTATATGTTTGCATGTATATGTGTATGTGTATGTGTGTGTATATATGTGTATGTATTCTGATTTTTTTTTTCTGTTTGAGATTAAATTAACAGGAGATATTGTATGGTGGAAAAAAATAAGAGGCGACCTAACATACCACCTGAGACGTGGTAGTTTTTTCGTAGACAGCTACTTCTTCAGGAGTCATTTCCTTAGTAGAAGGTATACAATTTAATAGTTTATATTTATAATTTTTATATATTTTAGTAATTTTTTACATTTAATTTATGTATTTTTTTCTTAAATAAACAGGCTGCCGCAAAGAAGAGAGTGGAGTTGGGCCACACATCACACCTAGGCCAAATGGGCCATAATGGTTTTGTAGCTACATTTGTAAGTATATGTGTTATTGTGAGTATATTTTTTATTGTAGTTAAAATGCAAGCAACTAATCTTTTTTATTTGTTTCAATGCAGCGAAAGGATTATGGCCGATATCCTACGAAACATGAGATTGAGTATGCTACACATTTTTGATTCCGGTGTTTGAGCGAGTATATGCGAGATCATCCTGATGCCTTTGTGAATTATATAATTATTTTATTTTTTATGAATGGTTTAATTGTTTTATTTATTTATGTTTGTTATATGTAATACAAGAGTATTATGGAGAGACAGATATGGATGAGGTGGAGAGACAGACACAAGAGGGACGATCTCAATCGTCATAGGGTGATCATGACGATGAGGATGAGGATGATCAGGATGAGGATGATCAGGATGATCATGATGCTGCTGGTGATGATGATGATGATTAGGATTCTAGTTGATTATGACATTGGATTATATGTATTTACATTGATATATACATATATATATATATATATATATATATATATATATATATATATATATATATATATATATCTATGTATCTATATATATTATCTATATATTTTTCATTTCAGTTATGTTTTGAATTGTGTGTATGGTATTAAGTAATGAAGAGTTATGTTCAATTGATTGTTATTATTGTTTATATTAAGCATGTGTTTTAATACTTTAATTATATAATTCGTTCATATGTGTGTACGTAAGTGTATATGTATGTGTGTATATGTATGTATGTGCATGTGTATGTGTGTGTATATGTATGTATGTGCATGTGCATGTGTAAGTGTATATGTGTGTATGAGTATGTGCATGTGCATGTGCATGTGCATGTGTATGTGTGTGCATATGTATGTGCATGTATGGACGGTTTTAATTAGCGTCGCATAAGCGATGCTTTTTTGCATCGCATAAGCGATGTGTTTTTGCATCGCATAAGCGACGCTTTTTTGCATCGCATAAGCGATGCTTTTCTGCATCGCATAAGTGACGATTTTTTGCATCGAATAAGGGACACAAAAAAATGTCGCTTATGTGACGTCAACTCTAGTGGTTTTTTCGATGCGTTAGCATCGCTTACAAGATGGTCTGTTGACAAAAAAATAAATAAAACATTGGAGGCTCTTCGATCAGCATTTTCACGCATCTGATTGAAGAGCTCTCCAACGTTTACAATTGCGCTGCACTTACGAGCTGAAACAAGTATCTGCAGAATTGTTGTTTTGCTTAAGCTCTCTCTTATTGTCTCCCTCTGTCTCTCTTTCTACATCTTTCTCTCTTTGAATTCTCTCTCTCTCTCTCTCTCTCCCTCCCCCTCTCTCTCTCTCTCTCTTCTCTCTTTATTGCAAGTTATTCAAGAAGCTAACCAAGCAAAAAGTATGGCTAACTATTGTAAGTACAATTTCTATTCTTTGTATATCATTTGAATTGTGTTATTTTCATTCGATAGCATACTCACACTTATTGATATGCACTTATATACTTATACATGATGAAGGTGCACTTTCACACATATACACATGCACATACACGCACATATATACACACAGACACATGTGCACATACACTTAGACATACACACATATACACATGCATATGCACAAACATTTCTACAACCACATAAAAAGACTTGCATGCATGCATTATTGCATATATATATATATATATATATATATATATATATATATATATATATATATATATATATATATATATATATATATATATATATATATATATATATATATATATATATATATATACACATTAACATATACGTAAATACATGTATATGCACATCCACATGCATGCACATGGATGCAAATGGAAATGCATCCACATACACATGCATGTTTCATACATTTACACATGCATATACATACATTATACACATATATATGCACATACGTACACACACACATACACATGCACATACCTACATATTTACGTATGCATGCACATACTTGAGCATATGTGTGGTAGTGTTTTGCCACAATTTTGTATTACACTCATATGTGGCAATGGTGCACCATAATATTGTATTTGGTTGCTATATGGAAGTGATTTGCCACATTTTGTATTCGTCTCATATATGGCAGTGGTTTGCCACACTGTTTTACATGCGTCATTTATGGAATATATACCTTTTTTGTACATGATTCATGGTTCATTCTGCTCATCTCTTTTGTGTCTGACAATATTTTGCTATATGAGTTCATGTTTTGGTTGCCATTAGAGTACACATCACATGTACTCGGTTTTCTTTGGGTAGGGTGTATTATCTTTTGCTACACAACATCATGGTCATGTTGCTACAACAAGGGACAACACACTCTGCCCAAAAACAATTCTGCACATATGGTCACCGGTATACCCATCGGTAACAGGATGTCGGTATACATGACGGTACGCCCAGCAGGTCGTCGATATAGGTGTCGGTATGAGTTTCGGTATTACCGATGCTCATACCGATGCCTATAACAATGCTTATACCGCCGCTTATAGTGGCGCTCTCTTACCGACGATTATACTGACCCAAACACTGACGTCTGGGCAAAAATGCACCTGTTCAATTTCCTCGGTATGCGCCTCAATATAACCCTCATATGTTGTAGTGAAATTCTAGAGGTTGAGTCAGTTGGTAAGTCTCCTCCTCACATTTTAAAACATTATGGCCCATAGACACCACCTGGTATCACATCCTAATGGTGGTTCTGTTGAAAAACCTACAATTTTTGGTTTTGTCGTTTCTTGAAAGGCAGACACCTTGTAGCATTCTAATAAGATCATTTTCTCTGCTTTTTGAAATAGCTAGAAGATTCAACAATATCCACCATCAGTTAACAATGCAAAATTTGATTTTCTAACAGGGATTATACATTCATCTATGTTGGTGCAAATGATCAAGCCTACACACTTGGCTTAGAAGACAATGTGTGCAACTCTTCACTTGAAGATGCATGTGAACCTTAGCTTGTAATCACTTTGTCATTTACCATTGTAAAAGATTAAAATCTTGGAAGAATCTTGTGAAGGCTTGTATCTCGTGGAGTTAGGAAGAATATCAGTTATGAGTTTCAAAAGAGAGAATAACTCTTAAATTATTGGAGTCATTTTTATTTGGAGCCAAGTTTGAATTCAAATTCAAACTTAGAAGAACTTCTTATAAAAAGACATTGTAAGATCCTCGCGGCTGCGTGGCCTCATAATTTGTAGAATTTGAGTGGCTCACACCATAGCTCACTCAATCCATCATCATTGAGCATCATTACAATGCCAATGATCTTGTACAATCATGTCATATAATACATATAGCTCATTGAACATCTCCGTCTACTTCTCTACTATGACTACTCAGAACACTCAACTTTCTCTAGTCATATCTTTGTGAATAATCAACCATTTTTTATCTCCTTTTTCTTGTTGGAACCAAATTGAAGTATACTTTGTGCTATCAAAATCTCAATGCATTTGGTTCAGCCATCTAGGAGAAATCATCATTGAAGTGCTCACTAGTCATCTACTAGTTAGTCCCTAAAAAATTGGGGGCAAGCTTTGGATTGCTAAACTTATTTCTCATAGCATAGTTTATCATTTTAGATGATTCCACTTGCAATCATTAGCTATCTAAGCTAGTTGAATTCCCTCAAAAGGAATTTCATCAATTGTTATTGTACTGTGAGCTCTAAGCAAAAGCCAGCAGGTGTATGGACTAAAATAGCGAGTTTTGTGAAACTAGCTATTCATGAAGTAGTATGTTTTGATTCAATTGTTTCAAGCATCAAATCCAAAGTACATAGGTACTTTCTTGGTGTCATTTGCAAGCTAAAAGGGCCTACTATATAACTCTCAAGTGTATTAGGGTAGGTACAAAGCAAGTTTTAGCAGTACCACCTCACTTCCTAGAGGTATCCATCCATCTCTTCCAACAATCTAGCATTGAGAAAATTGAGATATCTATAGTCCATGGATCTCCAAGCATGGGGATGTGCACTTCGGTATAGCAACCCAAAAATAGAAAAATGGGCAACTTATTCATACATCACAATTGCTACTGGTGAATCTTTTTCATCTAGTCAATGGAGGAATGAAAGTTAAGCACACACAATAATGGCAATGCTTCCCAAAACTATTTGGTTATATAGAATTGTTCCTCGAGAGTGGACATGCCACTTGGTGATGTAAGATTGACGGCCGCCGAATAAGGACAATTGTACTTAGACAGAGGTTTTAATGTAGAAAGAACCCTTCTGGAAGTACGCGGTAAAGAAAGATTCGCGCAAGCCTTGTAACAAAAATTCTATTTAAAGCAATGAAAAGAACAGCAGAGGGACGAGAGAAGGAGTCCCGTTTTTGGGAAGTTGCGAGTGTATTGTGAGAGCCCTGATTTGGGATTAACTCTTCTACTGTGTGTAAACGAGTAGAGTATCTTGGTTCTGTCCTGTTCTGCGCGCCTTATCTGTGTAATCATTTGACTGCGTATGCGTGATACACTGTGGTGTTACGAGTCGGTACTGCGATTGTGAGATTCTGTTCGGTAACGAGTTAAGGTGTCTGTGATTATGCGTAAGGTGTTAGTGTGTTGTCTATTTGCTATTTCTTCGGTGGAATAGGTAAGCGTGACGAATGGACATGAGTTGCTATGATGCTCTGTAAGTGACTGAGTCGGTATTATAGTCTGTGTTCAAAGGTAGTGCCGGTAATGTCTAAGTACGCGTAGAATGGTAATAATGTTGCGATACGTCTCGCGGACAATAGATATTACGGGTTGAAGGTAGATACACGGTAAGTCTGTGAACTGACAAGAAGAATTGCGTGTGATGACCTGTTAAGTTACTAAAGGTACTGGACTGTCATTTCGGACTACTGCTCAACCACTATGGCAGGAACAGTCTGGGAGCTCTGAGTCCAGCACATTGGTCTAGTGAAGTTGTTCAGGAGCAAAACTGAGCTAAGACGTGAAAACCATAACGACGGTTGAGTGAGGAATTGGGAAAATAGTACAGGGCCTCTGTCAACAGACCCCTACCACTCCCAAGGACCCACATGGTTAGAGTCAGTTTATGTTTGCGGTAAGATTGAGTACAGAGAAAGAGAGACTCGGAAATATCTGGTACGCAGGTGTGGAACCAGATTCTGGAGTCTCTGAGGGATTGTTGTTTTAAACTAGTAATTAACGGCTGCGGTAGGCAGTTAACAGTTAAGTTAATAGTAGAGTGGATCTTACCTTTAACATTTGGCGCCGTCTGTGGGAAAGTGGCATCCGCTTGCCAGTTCTCTGGCCCGTTGTCTGTGGGAAAGTGGCATCCGCTTGCCAGTTCTCTGGCCCGTTGTCTGTGGGAAAGTGGCACCCGCCTGCCAGTTCTCTGGTCCGTTGCCTGTGGGAAAGTGGCAACTGATTACCAGTCTCTGCGGTAAAGTAGCATTTGATTACGAGTCACTTGTGAGACAGTGGCATTAGAGTGCTAACGGTTTGTAAGAAGCAAACATCCAGCAACATTTGCTTCACTGACAGTAGCAACAGATCCAGATTGTTGCAAACTGCTCAGATAGTATCACTGGGCAATGATACATGCCGGTCACTCGATCGGGCGAAACATATCCTAAGAATCGTCAGATTGAAGCACGAAAATCACAAAAGATAGCCTCCGGAGAAGCAGGCATAACTAGATCTGACCAAGTGATCAAGAAAAGTAGAAACGTTACAACTGATTCCGGTCATATTCCGGTAGAACGGTTAACGCCTTCGATACATTCTGATGCTACTTCGACCCAGCCTATCGAAGATATAGCAAGTCCAGACTCTATCAAAACGCCGTTGGAACCTAGTTTAACAATATCAGATAAAGATTTAGAGTTATCCACGGTCAGAAATACGTTAGGAAAATTCGGCAAAAGTAGTAAAACAGGGCATTCTGGCCCAATTTCGGTTCATTCCGGTGAGATTCCGGTGATAGAATCACCGATCGCTAGCAAAGGTTTGGCCTTTTTTGCGGAATCATCAGCTCAACCTTCGTGTTTGGAAGAAAGATTTCGAATATTAGACATCCAGAAAGAAGGAAAGCTGTTCGAAACAGAGATCCGAAGCATCCTAAGTCGAAACAGCGCACCGGAAAACGCAACATCCGGCGATACAAGTCCCGATAGTTCACCCGATCAATCCTGAGATACAGAAGGAAACCCTGAACCCTTCACAATGAGCGGGCAACACCAACAACAACAACATCAACAACAACAGCTAGGACCGCCAAGACCGCCTCCAACAGGAGTAACCTACACGAAATTCGGTGGATTCCCAGGAGACGACCCAGACGCCCACGTACGAACGTTTGAGATAAGTTATGCAGTTCTTAACCATCCACCAGATCAGGCGTATAAGGCCATTGTTTTTCAATCGACACTGATCAATGAAGCGGCGAGATGGCTCACGGAATATGATATCAATCATTTCGGTACTTACGATGCAGTACGAGACGCCTTTTTACAGCGATTCAGACTAAAGAAGAATCCTGCTGAAATCTTTGAGTATCTACAGAACAACAGACAGAAGGTAAATCAGACCGTCCAGGAGTACGCTACCCTCTTTAGAACACATTTATGGCAAATACCACAGGCTCACGCTAATCTACCTGATGATGTCATCTCTCAATGGTTTATCAATGGATTAACCCCACAACTGAAGCAGATCATGATCATAAGATGTGTCGGAGCTATGACCTTGGATGCCGTCATTGCAATGGCTCTACAGCTAGAATCCAAGGTTGGTGGATTTTTAGAAGACTTGGAATGGTTAAAAACAAACAAAAATATGGCTGAAGATATCACCAGGCAAGTATACTGCACCACATGCAAAAATTCAAGGCATACGAGTACCAACTGTGCACTGAATCAAGCGTTTTGCGCTATCTGCAACACTGCCGGACACTCCACCGGAAACTGTGTCTACAACGCAAGAATACAGGGGACAGCAACCGCCAATGCAGTCATCCAAGAACATGGCCAACCAGTAAATCACTATGTGCCTCCGCAACTGAGAAACAATCAACAACAAGGATATCGGAACTACCGAGGACAGAGAAACAACACTTATAATGCCAACCGATGGCAGAATGGACCCCCACCGGAAAACCCTGAGTTACCACCTCCACGCTGTCATTTTTGTGGCGAATTCGGCCACATTAGAAGGTTTTGTAAAGACGCAATGGAGTATGATCAAAGAAAGAAGGAACGCCAAAATCCAATGGCCAACATGGTAAAAATTACACCGATCGAGACACAGACTGCTACAGTCCAGACTCGTTCCGGTAAACAACTTCAGCCGGCAGCAGAAATCTTTGAACCAGGGATACAAGAACAACGAAGGATGTATAACAAAGCTAGTCACTGGACCACAACAGAACCACCAGTGTTCCCAGAACCTATCCCGGTGACTCAGGCTTCTTCATCAAAGGAAGAAACAACACAAAAGGATGCATCAGTAGGGCCATCATCATCAGTAGAGACAACAGTAGACACTTCTGCGTCAGTAGAAACTTCAAGTCCAAAAGAACAAGACAATCAAGCTCAACAGGCCTAGGAAATTTTGTCCAAAGCATCCATCACTCTGCCTCTAGGCCAACTTCTGGCCTTAGTGCCCGGGATCCGACAACAGTTTCAGCAACAATTCAGCCCAGTACCTTCTTGCATTCCTACGACAGCCGCAGTTCAACCGGAACCTGATGCTGCGATTGATCACGCAGTGCCCTTGATCACAGTATGGTATAAGAATCAGATGATCACGCAGGTATTAATTGATGGAGGCTCAGGCGTAAACATTGCGACCGCAGCGTTATGCAAAAAACTAGGCTGGACCGAAATTGAACCAGTTCAATTCTTTGTTCGAATGGCGGATCAATCGAGAGTCCATCCTGTAGGACTTGTGCGGAATGTACCCATCACTCTACAAGGTACAACTTTCAAGATGACTTTTGTCATACTAGATCTACCCGAATCCACTTTGGATTACAATCTTCTTTTCGGCCGACCTTGGCTGAAGCATGCGAAGGTAATACATGACTGGTCTGCACAAGAGCTTACATTCAAGGATGACCATCGTAAATATGTGGTGAAACTAGATGCTATGCAATCTTGCGAACCTCACGCCAGACCGTACTTTGCTGAACCAGTTCATATGTTAGATGGACTGTCAGATGATGAAGAAGAGCAATTTCTGAAGAGTAATGCCGATTTAATGTCTCTAGGAACTGTTGACCTACAATCCGTCATAGATAACTAGAACACGTCAGTATGTACAGTAGCAGCTATCACCGGAAAGTCGGTCCACGAAGATACTTCCTCAACCCATGACGACGAATTACAACCACTATTCAAGCCAACAGATGATACAGAGAAACCTCAACAATTTTATGTCCCAGCAGACCAGCTGATCACGTACAATCTAGGAGATAGAGACCACCCACGACCTGTGAAGATGAGGCAAAACTTACCGGAAACATTTAAGGAGGATTTGATTAAACTTCTTCGCGAATTCGCAGACGTCTTTGCATGGGATTACAAAGATATGAAAGGATTAGATCCGCGCATCTATCAACACAGGGTCATGTTGAAACCGGAAGTGAAACCAAAAAGACAACCCAGCTACAGAATGAACCCCCATTATGCATCACAGGTAAAAGCCGAACTTGATAGACTATTAAAAGTCGGATTCATTGTACCAATAGAGCACGCTGAATGGATCTCACCCATCGTGATCGTGCCAAAGAAAAACAAGCAGTTACGAATCTGTGTGGATTACCGGAAATTAAATGCAGCAACAGTACCAGATCCTTTCCCGATCCCCTTTTTGGATACCATGCTTGATAGAGTCGCAGGTCATGAAATGTATTCATTTTTAGATGGATACAGCGGGTACAACCAGGTTAGAATGGCTGAAGAGGATATACCAAAAACTGCCTTCATTACCAATTGGGGTGTCTTTGCCTGCACAGTAATGTGGTTCGGATTGAGAAATGCACCAAGCACATTTCAAAGATGTATGCAGGAGATATTTTCTCCTTATCTCACTTCATTCATGCAAGTATATCTCGACGACTTCTCAATCTTTGGGAAGATGATAGCCCATTTGTTCCACTTACGATGCTGTTTTCAGAAGTGTAGAGAATATAGACTCTGCCTTAATCCCAACAAATCCGTGTTTGTAGTTTCATGTGGCAAACTACTTGGGCATATTGTATCTGCTCAAGGTATCCGAGTGGACCCAGACAAGATTTCGGCGATTTTAGAAGCCCCAATACCCACGACTCCGAAAGAAGTAATGCGCTTTATGGGACAAATACGGTGGCATGGCAGACACTTCGGTGGCTTGCTCACCTAGCAGTACCACTGAACAGGCTAATCGCAAAGACTCCCAGACAGTTTGAATGGACTGAAGAATGTCAAACTACATTTGATTGACTCAAGTATCTCCTGACGCATGCTCCAATTTTACAACCACCGGACTGGGACAATCCGTTCCATGTTTTTGTCGACGCTTCAGATATTGCAATCGGCAGTATTCTGATGCAGCAAACAGATAAGTGGTTTCGCCCTGTTTATTACGCCAGTAGAAGACTTGCACCGGCAGAAAAGAACTATTCCACCACTGAAAGAGAATGTCTAGGATTGATTTACTCAATCAAAAAGTTCAGACATTATCTACTAGGCCGGAAATTTACCTTTCATGTGGATCATGCTGCCCTTGTTTATCTAGTAAGACAACAGCACTTAGGAGGACGATTAGCACGATGGGTGCTACTTTTACAAGAATTCGACTATGATGTCATTCACCGACCCGGAAATACACACGCCTTAGCAGATTTCTTATCACGCCTAGATTCCGGTGAAGCTCCGGTAGGAATAGATGACACGACTCCTGCGATTTACAATGCTGAACCACTACCTGATGAGACACCCAACTTACAAACACCACCTACATACTATGATCAGATTCTAACTTTTCTCACCGAAGGACGCTTTCCAGCTGAGACTGCCAAGGCGGTTCGAAGAAAAATCGCAGTTTTTAGCCGCCGATTTCGGTTAGTTGCTGGAGAACTATATTATACAGATCATACCGGAATCCTACTTCGCTGTATTCCACCACATGAAGTTAACTCAGTTATCACTTTGGCTCACTCAATTCCTCCCGGTGGCCATTTTGCAGCAGACTTAACTCACCGAAAAATTCTGCAAGGAGGACTCTGGTGGCCAACTATGTACAGAGATATCTCACAGTTTGTTAAACAATGCGATGCTTGCCAAAGAGCTGGTCAGCCTTTACAACGGCACCTTTTTCCCCTGCAACCCATCTTACCATTAGAACCTTTTCAGAAATGGGGTTTAGATTTTATCGGGCCAATCACACCTCCAGCAGTATCCAGTAACAATCGATACATACTGACTTGCACAGATTACGCAACTAGATGGGCAGAAGCTTGGGCTTTGCGGTCTGCTACAGCAGTTACGGTAGCAAAATGTCTACTCACGGATGTCTTCCCACGATTTGGTTTACCACTGGAAATTGTCTCAGATCAAGGCACTCATTTTGTAAACAATTTAATGAAGGCACTCACACAGTCCTTCCAAGTCACACATAAATTTAGCTCTCCTTATTATCCACGTGCCAATGGATTGGCTGAAAGTACAAACAAATCACTGTTAAACATCCTCCGGAAATTGATCATGGAAGCACCGGAAAGATGGGATCAACTACTACCTGCAGTATTATGGGCATACCGAACTACATATAAAGTAACAACAGGCTTGACACCTTTCAAGCTAGCTTATGGCTTAGAAGCAATCGCTCCCATGGAAGTAGTCATCCCAAGTTTGCGGGTAGCAATCACTCAGAAGATGCTACCGGAATCTTCACTGACAGCACGAATGGACGCACTCAGAGAACTTGACGAGCACCGATGGCTCAGTTTTTTAACTATGCGCAAAGTTCAACTAAGGCAAGCTAAGACACACGATCGATATTTGAAGACGCCAATCTTTTCGGTAGGACAGCTTGTACTCTTCTATAACGCAAAATCGGACAGAGCAGCAGGAAAATTCAAACTACGATGGTTCGGCCTTTTCAAGATCTCAGCACAAGTAGGGCCGGCAACTTTTCGGTTGACTACGTTGACCGAAATTCCACTTCCAAAAGTAATTAATGGATCGAAGCTGCGGCCGTATTATCCCACTACTAGTACGCCTTAATTATTCGGCGACGAGCCACGTTTTGTATAAATTTTTATGTTTTGCTTTTAGCCGTCTTTTGTACAAATCTTTATGATACCAGCCGCCTCTCCCTACCGGTCACTCAGTACGCACGCTAGCATGCAAACCATATCATTCCCGCACCACACAATGATACTCACCCCCACACCGTGTTCTCCATATTTAACCCCCTGAGTTGCGCCAAAAATCGCTATTGTGTTTCCGTGATTGTGTGTGTTATCTCAGTATTCTGTGTTTTCTGTAAGTGTACATTGTGAACGCCATGGAAGCGCTAGCCAACTACGCTTCTTTCCGCGAAGGTATCCCTATAGACGTAGGCGAATACCTGCGATGCAGAGGGTTGGCCAACTTCGCTGAGTTGCCTTGGCACTCAGTGGAAGCCCATCCCTTCTCCGCACAGATCATCCAAGCCATTGCCCAAAGCCCCGCCACCGAACGACAGTGGGTCTTCCTTTCCCTCCCACATAGATCCGTCATCACCTTCCAAGCCTTCGCCGACGCCTACCGCCTCGCCCCGCAAGGCCGCGAAAATGGCCCTACCATCCCTTTCGCCCGTATGACCGAACTCTTTCCCCGCTCCTCATCAAACGAATACGCCATTCTATGCCGCCCAGAACCCGAGCGATCCGCCCTACAGTTCCTTGTAGCCATCCTTAACTTGCAAAAACGAACATATGGCATCTCTCGCCCCTTCTACTCCGCCTTAGACTTAGCTGCCCGCGAACCTGTAAATTTTGCCTCTTATTTTTTCCTTAGAATCCATAAAGAATGTGTAGCTATCGTAAAACAGCTCCAAAAGGGTTCTACCCCCCGCTCTCGCCTTCCCCACATCATCTCCTTCCTCTTCCCAACCATTCTCGCCGCACAACCCCCACCCGCAGGCCCCGCACTTCGACACGAAGAATCCGCACAACCAATCGATGACACTGAAGAAGAAGACGAAGAGATTAATCAGCTCTTCCGTACCAAGCGAATTCGGATCAGCTCCTCGGAAAGTGAAGTCCAAGGATCCGCTGGAAAAGATCAGGAGACCAAGCCAGACGACCAAGAGGAAACATACCACGACACCGTCACACACAACGAAACATCGACGGAGCAACCAGACCAGCAGGATCAAGCAGAGACAGAAATAGTGTCCACAGAAAAAGAATCTGAGCAGCACCAGGATGAACAGGAATCGGCCACCAAAGCACTGGATCAACTCATCGACGCCATCAACCAGACAGAAACCATACAACAAACACTCGACAAGGTAAACCCCTCAGATACCGTTCTACCTACACCACCTCCTGCCAAACCCCTTCCCCCACCGGAACCACCCCTCCCACCCACCACTGAACCCGCAACATCCTCCTCTTCCTCCCCTAACTACTCTCCGCCAAACTCCCAGCAATTACTCACCGACACATCCTCTCAACCTCGTCATCCTCCACCACCACCGCCACATAACGCATTCTCGGAACTTGCCGCCATGGGGCAGTTCCTCATCCAGTTATCACACCAGTTACCCGCCCAGTTTACGGCAGCCACGGACCACCTGAAACTCGAATACCAGCACAAGGTAGACACCCTGGAAGCCGACATCGCCCCCCTCCAGGAAGAAGTTGATGCCGTAAAAACCGAGAATCATCAGCTCCGGACATAGCTAGCAGAACTCCAAGCACGATTTTCGACAGAGCAGACGCTAGTACAACAACGAGATGCAGCCCTCGACCAGCTAGCTGCCAAAGACCAACTCATACACGACGCACATGAGGAAATTCGAACACTGAAGGCCGCCCTTCAAGAACAAGAAGATATCAACGTATCTCTTGAAGAATTGATCGCAGACACGAAGACTCAATTACAAGAAACCACCCAGAAGATGCAGGACCAACAGAAAGAAGCCGACCAAGTCCAAGAGCAATTACGGCGAGCCGAAGAATGTGCCGACGCGGTCAACCGTATTCTCAAACAACAATTACTAAAGGAAGGCCAATACCAAAAAGATATCGCCAACGCCCGCAGAGAACGCGATGCGTATAAGAAAACTCTCAATTTCCAAACACAGCAATTTGAACGCCAAGACAACCAAATACGCAACCAGAAGGAGTGCATCAGAGAGATGCATACCAAACTCACTGAAATAACGACAGCTCGAGATGCGGCATTAGCCAACGAGTTTTATCTCCAAGAGGCTTTTCTTCAAACCCAAGCCGAAATTTTGTTAAATCAAGCCATAGCCCTCAGTGCAGTCAGAACCGACGCCCAAGTATTAGAACCTACCACCTTAGTGCAAATGTTAGAAACCCTCAAAAAGAAAATTACCCGAACATTTAGGCTCGCCCGAAGTATGTACTTAGAAGGTCTAGTATCCGAACCATAGGAACTTGCGGGTTCGAGTCCACCGTGCGTGCCAGTGTTAGACGGCCGCCGAATAAGGACAATTGTACTTAGACAGAGGTTTTAATGTAGAAAGAACCCTTCTGGAAGTACGCGGTAAAGAAAGATTCGCGCAAGCCTTGTAACAAAAATTCTATTTAAAGCAATGAAAAGAACAGCAGAGGGACGAGAGAAGGAGTCCCGTTTTTGGGAAGTTGCGAGTGTATTGTGAGAGCCCTGATTTGGGATTAACTCTTCTACTGTGTGTAAACGAGTAGAGTATCTTGGTTCTGTCCTGTTCTGCGCGCCTTATCTGTGTAATCATTTGACTGCGTATGCGTGATACACTGTGGTGTTACGAGTCGGTACTGCGATTGTGAGATTCTGTTCGGTAACGAGTTAAGGTGTCTGTGATTATGCGTAAGGTGTTAGTGTGTTGTCTATTTGCTATTTCTTCGGTGGAATAGGTAAGCGTGACGAATGGACATGAGTTGCTATGATGCTCTGTAAGTGACTGAGTCGGTATTATAGTCTGTGTTCAAAGGTAGTGCCGGTAATGTCTAAGTACGCGTAGAATGGTAATAATGTTGCGATACGTCTCGCGGACAGTAGATATTACGGGTTGAAGGTAGATACACGGTAAGTCTGTGAACTGACAAGAAGAATTGCGTGTGATGACCTGTTAAGTTACTAAAGGTACTGGACTGTCATTTCGGACTACTGCTCAACCACTATGGCAGGAACAGTCTGGGAGCTCTGAGTCCAGCACATTGGTCTAGTGAAGTTGTTCAGGAGCAAAACTGAGCTAAGACGTGAAAACCATAACGACGGTTGAGTGAGGAATTGGGAAAATAGTACAGGGCCTCTGTCAACAGACCCCTACCACTCCCAAGGACCCACATGGTTAGAGTCAGTTTATGTTTGCGGTAAGATTGAGTACAGAGAAAGAGAGACTCGGAAATATCTGGTACGCAGGTGTGGAACCAGATTCTGGAGTCTCTGAGGGATTGTTGTTTTAAACTAGTAATTAACGGCTGCGGTAGGCAGTTAACAGTTAAGTTAATAGTAGAGTGGATCTTACCTTTAACATATGCATGGACTTGATGGGCCATTACCTTTATAAAAGACCCAAATCTCAGGCACATCAATTTTCTTCACACAAGAGAGAATAATCTTCATTTATGGCACTACACAAGGTAGCTCTTGCTTTCCTTAAATCTCTATCTTCAAGCTATGCGCATTGATCTCGGGTAGTTATGCATCAAGCATGGACATTTCAAGGTCTTGACTTCATGAGATTAATGCAAATAATAAAGAAAGACACCAACAAAGCACATAGAAGAGAGGGAAAGAGATAGAGAGAGATAGAGGGAGATGAGAGAGAGATAGAGAGAGGATGGGTGGGAATTATAGATAGAAGAAATAATTATTCTAGCATCAAGCATTACCATTTAGAGACACGTCTGCATAGATTTTTAGATTTCTTGAAAATTGGATAACTAGTTGCGAAGTTTAACTAGACTTGGAGATAGGGAAGGTTTTATTTGGGGACATACACTTCACATTTTTTAGTTGTGATAGGGCACTTCACAACTTAAAAGAAAATCCACATGGAGTCTTGAAGTGTGTCACCCTATGCTTTAAAACCTTTAGGATAAATTTGATGTATAGAATGTATGATAAATTTGAGGAGACCTTTAGGAAAACCTACACATGCCATCAAGAAAGAATGATAATCAAGCACCTCAGATTCGTTCTATACATTCAATACAAGATTCCTTTGGCTGTGGAATGAGTGTCAAGAGACTTTTTTTCGGTTGCCACATGATTATGATTATGAATACATGCACACAAGATGGGCCACGTTTGACGAATTACAAGCCTAAGAGAAAAGATTTTGACATGTGCAGCTGAAAACGACTTTCAATGCGAAGTGTTGACGCAATCTTCTGTAGAGTGGTGTTGACGTCGCTCTATGATTGTACGTCCAGGTCATCGCTGTGTGAACGTCGACGTGTTGATGTCGCTGCGTGAAATGGTCGCTGCTTGATCGGTGGTTGGTGTCGCTCTGTGAACGTCGATGTGTTGGTGTCGCGGCGTGAACATCCTTGCTGCGTGGACAATGAGGTCAAGGTGTCGTCGTCATCGATGCGTGAACGTTTTGGTGTCGCTGCCTCCTGGGATTGTGCTCAATTTTAGTAGTGACGACACTGGTGCTCAAGCCCATCATCGACCGACAATCTTGTGGTGTCTATCGTACGATGTCCCAAGGAGTGTCTATCACGGCATAGTCCAACCTCTCACCAAAATCTATAAGGCTCCTTGGTTTCATGCCTACTCGATTTTCTTTTCTCTCCCCTCTGTCCATCAAGAAATCGCTGAAGTGTGGAAGGAGGTGTTTGCCTCCTGCTCGTCTCCAACCAAGATTTGGAGATGTGCGGTCAAAAAGTCAGATCATGATATAAACGAGGAAGATGCTAATGGCTAAGTATGCGAAGATTGCTACAATTCCAAGGAAGAAGAAAGGAGCCAATATCGTAGATTCGAAATGCCAAGAGGCTATGGAACAAAGGCTTCAAAAAATGGAAAGATCTCTAGAAACAAGACACCAACCAGTGGATCAACTTCGAGGATATTGACCCTAGCATCAACATTACCTATGAAGAATGGAATACTTTGCAAAGCAGATGTCTTGCTTGGGACCATTCTAAAGTTCATCTTCTCATGGGGCACGACCCCTCGAGCCTGCTTGGTCTCAAATGGCATAATGGTAATTGCTAATAAAAATCCCGAACATCAAAGAAACCATTGATTATCAAGTCAACCTCAACACAAAGTGGTGCCTGTCCTAGACATGGATGCGGTGGGACATGAAGTTCATGGCTATCTGGCACCCTCTCATAGAAATCAAAAAGTTTGTGCCCTTATGGCAAATTCTTCATCGTGGAATCTAGACCAACCTAAAGGCTAGCAAAATTTGTGGGGTGCCTCATTGGTGCAAGCGCTCCTACTGGTCCATTGAAGATGTTGCTTGCATCTTCTTTACTTGTCCAAACTCCAACAAGCTATGGCAGATTTTCGAAAAGAAAATTAGACTTCAAAAACATATCAGTTGGAAACGAGCTCTGTTGGGAGAAGCGACCGGCTACTCCACGACTCTCTGGAACACTAGAGGGGAGGTCCTATGGAAGATCTTGAGGGAAAGATGTGCTTATAACTTTGGTGACTCCCCCAAAGAGTGGTCGATTGAGAAATCACTGTTCCTCCTCGACAAAAGAATTGGTAACTGTACGAAATCCCCCCCCCCCTCCCCTTCAGGTATCATTAAGTGCTCCTTCTGATCAACAACAAGCTTAAACCCAAGTGGGCCCCGCATGAGGGTGATGAAAGGGTGATTAACCTTCTTTGTAATGCCATCTAAAATCTATAAATAATACCCCTTCTCTGTGGGATATGGGGGTCCCATGGGCACTAGTCCCCTTCACTTGTACTTTTCTTTTAATTAATACAAGTTTGGGAGAGTAGGCTCAGGTGGAATTTCTTCTATTAAAAAAAAACGAGTGTCAAGAGAACCACAAAAATCTCACTAAGAAGAGGTCACCACAAGAGAAGGACTTTGAGCTTGAGGAGAGCTTCAGTATCTAGAAAAGGCCTTGTCATTGAGGAGAGGATATGCGGGGCCGATGAGGTCTCATGCCAATGAAGTGGCATGATCTTGGAAATTGGTATGATAAAGTAGTAAAATGTATTTTTGTTGGGTACAGTTCTGAAAGTAATGGCTATCGTCTGTATCATCCATAGACTAAACGCAAATCTGGTTAGACGTGATGTTGTTTTTGTAGAGGATGCTATTCAGCCATTGCTTTCATGTACTAAGGAGACATCTGTTAGCTCCAAAGACATGTATGATACTTTGCTACCTCTTTTTATAGGTGGACAGTCTAGTGCTGGTCCTAATGAGGCAACTTCTCAGCCTTTGCAGGTTTCATGTGATGATGCAGATCATCCCATTTCTGATGCAAATTTACATGATGCACTTGTTGATGAGAGAGCTGACATTGAGGAGGCAAAAAGTATGCCAAAATGGATGGTGCAGACTTTGCATGACAGCAAATTAGATCCACCTCTATCATATCGTACTCAATCAGGCTCTCATAGTGCCTCAGATTGCATCAGATTGTTGTGTTGTGGCTGCATCTAGTCTCTGTGATGAGAATGAGCCTGTTTCATTTGACAAAGCACAAAATTCAAAAAAAATGATGGCTGCTATGCAATATGAATATGATGCTATAATGAAGAGCGGTACTTGGTCTTTATGTGACTTGCCTCCTGGAAAGAAGGCCATTGGCACCAAGTGGGTTTACAAGCTGAAGCGTAAGCCTGATGGAACAGTTGACAAGCATAAGGCTAGGCTTGTTGCAAAGGGTTATGCACAGGAAAGAGGCATTGATTTTGATGAGACCTTTGCACCTACATGCCATATGACTACTGTTCGGAGCATCTGTGTACTTGCAGCCCATCATGGTTGGAATGTACATAAGTTGGACATTAAAATTGCATTTCTAAATGGTGACTTGCATGAAGAAGTGTATGTTTTTCAGCCTCGTGGCTTTGTGCAAAAAGGGCATGAAAACTAGGTATGGAGGTTAAAGAAGGCATTATATGGTTTAAAGCAAGCACCACGTGCTTGGTATGAGAAGATACATGCCTATCTGATTGCACATGGTTTTGAGAATAGTCCAACTGAAAGCACCTTATATGTTAAGTGTGGTAATGATGTACTTTTGATCATTGTTTTCTATGTTGACGACATGTTGCTCACTGCTCCTATTGAGAAGCATATTGCTGATTTTAAGGCTGCTTTGCATGCCTCATTTGAGATGTCTGATTTGGGGCATTTGTATCACGATTTGGGCATTCCGTTTATGCAAGTTGATGGTGGAATGGCTTTGTGTCAAACGAAATATATTGACACATTATTGCAGCATTTTGGCCTTGAAGACTGTAAGCCTATTGCCACTCCTATGGAGATAGATTTACGATTGAGTCTTCATGATGCTGGAGATGCATTTGATGCTGTCCTCTATCAGCAGGCTGTTGGATGCTTGATTTACTTATGCATTACTTGGCCAGATATTCAGTTTGCTATCTCACAGATGAGTAGGTTTATGCATTGCCCAGTTGTCAAGCATTGGCAAGCGGGTAAGCGCATCTTTCGCTACTTGAGTGGTACTCGGCTACTTGGGTTGTTTTATCCCAAGGGGGGATCACTACCACCAAATTTGCATGCTTTTTCTGACTCATACTGGGCTGGTTGTTATGACACTCGTGTGTCCACTAGTGGTTTTTGCTTCATGCTTGGTAGCTCGTGTATATCTTGCTTGAGCAAGAAGGAGCCTACTGTGGCCACTTCCAGTTGTGAGGTTGAGTATAGGGCAGCTCTCACAGCAACTGTTAAGTGTGTGTGGCTCAGATGCCTTATGGCTGATTTGGGTGTTGGTCAGTCTTCTGCCACCACCATCTTCACTGACAGTCAGAGTGCATTGGTAGTTGCAAGGAACCCGGTGTTCCATGCTTGATAAGAACATTGAGATGCATTATCATTATGTCAGGGAGAGGTTCTCTGTTGGGGAGATCAGCTTGGCATATGTGCCCACGCATGAGAACATTGCAAACCTTTTCATGAAGGCTCTACCTAGGGAGATATTTGAAGTTTTCTACAAAGATTTGGTCTTCCTCCCTTTTGTGGAGTGATTTCCATATAACTTTGCACTTCCTTATACATGAGTGCCAGCTACTTGTTCACCGCATCACTCCGAGGGGGGATTTGTTGATATATTTAGGTAGTGATGTGTGAGAACACTCTAGGACCACCGGGGCACTTTTTTTCCTCTTTAGGAGTTTTCTTTCCCCCCTGCTTGTATATACGCCTATTGCCCTAATGGGCTACTTATCTTTGTACATTCTCTAGTAACACATTCAGTAATGTGTGTTGTGCTCCAAGCTTCTTCTTCTTCCTTGTGCTGTTTGCGTGCTTCCGCAGACATCTAACTCCAACAAGAACCTCTTACTTTTTAGATTCTATATTAACCTTATTCCAATTTTTTGTGATTTTGTTCAGGCACTAATGCATATGCCAAACAATAAAAACACTCAGATGAGCAACAGATGTCTTGCGACCATGCCAAGCCTCATATGGAGTGATAGACTACAGTGCTTTAGTGGGACACCAGTGAATTTTGATACCTACCAAAATGTTGTGTGTGTCTAAAAGTAAAATTGCACACAAGGTTGTTGTATATCTAGGTCGTGATGTGTGTTAACACACTAGGACCGTCGGGGCATTTTTTTCCTCTTTAGGAGTTTTTTTTTCTCTTGGCTTGTGTATACACCTATAACCCTAAAAAATAACTTATCTTTGTACATTCTCTTGGTAATACATTCAGTATTGTTTGTTGTGCTCCAAGCTTCTTCTTCTTCCTTGTGTTGTTTGCATGCTTTCGTAGACCTCAAACTCCAACAACAGGTATCACAATAGGTCACTGTTTCATCTAGGGCATCATCGACACCCCTCCAATTCGTCTCAGAATCACACAAAATTTGGTGAGCATACTCAACATGATTAGGAGTTCAAAACAATTTCAACCTTGGAATGCACTATCATAGCACGTGCTAGAAATTTCACCTTTTTGTGCCAAAGATATATACAGGTTTTAGTTCACCAGTATAAGCATCTCCAAGTCTGCTATAGGTTTAGCAAATCTCGATAGGGTAGTTATATTCAACTTTTTGAGATAGAATGATTTTTCTATATCAGGGTATTTTAGTCAATGGTGGGTGATTGTATTCCATATGTTGGCTATTGAGGATAATTTGGATGGTACCAATTACCCATTATGAGCTTATATGATGCATCATGTATTGGTTGCAAAAGGATTGTGGAATATTGTGTATGGTGTTTAAAAACGTCCTATTACACCAAGGTGATGCAAATGGCATTGAAGATGGCAATATTCTTCATATTCCTGTTCATGTTGTGGCTCCTACTGAATCTACTATAGAGCAAATTTGTTGGGATGGCAAATATGCTCAGGCACATGCATTGATAGCCTTGTTTGTCAAATGTGCCATTATTCCTCACATTCACTCTTGCAGAACAACAAAGGATGCTTGGGATACACTTACCACTTTATATCAGGCAAGGAATGAGGCTCGTGTTGCTTACCTCCAAAAACAGTTGGAGAGTGAGCATATGAATGAAGAGATTCAATGGACAATTTTTTGACAAAGATCAAACATTTGAAGGAGTAGTTGATTTCTACTCATGAAGTCTAGTTCACTTGTGCAGACTTTTCTGAATGGTCTTCCGAATGCATATTAGAGTTTTGCTTTTACTCTTTGATTGATGATAAAAAGGATTTTAAATGCCTTAACATTTGAGGAGTTACTCTCTATTCTATTGTAGGAAGATCAGTCTAGGCATAACAGGTCCATTATGAATGTTGTAGATCAAGCTTTCCTAATTAGTCAGAAGGGCAAAGGTAAATGGAGCTCTTCTACTAGTAAGGAGAAATATGCTAATTCTACACAACCAAAGAAGGATGTCATAGAGGAGAAGCAAACAAAAAAGCAGAAATTATTTTTCAAGTACTATAAAGGAAATGATCATTTCATAAAGGGAGAAAGAGGCTGGAATGGTTGTTACAGAGGCCTCTACACCCAAAACAGAGTCTACTAATCTTATGCAGAATGAAGAATGGGCATTTAAAACTGTTTGCAATGTGTGGGCACATATGCCAAACTGATCTCTCTAGTAGACAACCTCTCCTTGACATAGTGATAGTGCACCTCAATGTGCTTAGTGCGAGCATGGAACATAGGGTTCCTCGCAACTGCCAATGCACTCCGACTGTCAATGAAGATGGTGGTGGCAAAAGATTGACCAACACCCAAATTAGCCATATGGCATCTAAGCCACACACACTCAACACTCACTGTGAAAGATGCCCTATACTCAGCCTCACAACTAGAAATGGCCATAGTAGGCTGCTTCTTGCTCAACCAAGATATACATGAGCTACCAAGCATGAAGCAAAAGCCACTAGTGGACACACGAATGTCATAGAAACCAGCCCAATTAGAGTTAGAAAAAAGCATGTAAATCTAGTGGTAGTGTTTCCCCCTTCGGATAAAACAATCTAAGTAGTCAGGTACCACTCAAGTAACGAAAGATGCGCTTAATTGCCTACCAGTACTTGACACCTAGGCAATGCATAAACCTACTCATCTATGAGACAACAAATTGAATATCTAGCCAAGTGATGCATAAGTAAATCAAGCATAAAATAGCATGTTGATAGAGAACACCATCAAATATATCTCTAGCATCATGAAGACTCAATTGTAAACATGTCTCCATAGGAGTGGCAATAGGTTTGTAGTCTTCAAGGCCAAAATGCTACAATAATGTTTCAATATATTTTGTTTGACGCAAAGTTATTCCGCCATCAACTCGCATAAACTCAATGCCCAAATAATGATGCAAATGCCCCAAATCTGAGATCTCAAATGAGGCATGCAAATCAGCCTTAAAATCAGCAGTATGCTTCTCATAAAGACCACTGAGTAGGAGATACACAACAATGATCAGAAGCACATCATTAGCATGCTTAACATATAGGGTGCTCTCAGTTGGACCATTCTCAAAACCATGTGCAATTAGATAGGTATGTAATTTTTTTCATACCAAGCACGTGGTGCTTGTTTCAAACCATGTAATGCATTTTTCAACCTACACACTTGGTTTTCATGCCCTTTTTGCACAAAGCCATGGGCCTAAAAAACATACACTTCTTCATGCAAGTCACCATTCAGAAATGCAGTTTTAATGTCAAACTACATTCCAAACATGATGAGTTGCAAGTGCATAGATATTATGAATAGTAGTCATTCTTCATATAGGTGCAAAGGTCTCATCAAAATCAATGCCTCTTTCATGTGCATAACCTTTTGCAACAAGCCTAGCCTTATACCTGCCAACAGTTCCATCATGTTTATGATTCCGCTTGTATACCCACTTAGTGCCAATGGCCTTCTTTCCAAGAGGAAATTCACATAAAGGCCAGGTACCATTTTTCATGATAACATCATATTCTGCTTGCATAACAACCATCCAATTTTCAGAATTTTGTGCTTCATCAAGCGAAACAGGCTCATTCTCATCATAGAGACTAGAGGAAGCCATAGCATAGAAATATGATGCAAAAGAAGCACTATAAGAGCCTGAACAAGTATGATATGGCATAGTTGTATCTCATTTACTATCATGCAAAGTTTACACCAACCATTTTGGCATAGCTTTTGCCTCCTCAATATGAACTCTCTCATCAACAAGTACATCATGTAAATCTGCATCAGAAATGGAATGATCTGCATCATCACATGAAAACATAAAGGTTGAGAATTTGCCTCATTAGGACTAGCACTAGACACTCCACCTATAAAAAGAGGCAACAAAGTATCATACATGTCTTTGGAGCTAACATATGTCTTCTTAGTACATGACAGTAATGGTTGAATAACATCTTCCATAAAAACAACATCATGGATAACCAAAATAGGTTTAGTCTATGGATGATACAGACGATAGCCTTTGCTTTCGGAACTGTACCCAAAAAAAAAATACATTTCACTGCTTTATCATCCAATTTCTTGCATTGTTGTTCAAGCACTAATGCATATGCCAGACAACCAAAAACATGCAGGTGAGCAATAGATGGCTTGCGACCATGTCAAGCCTCATATGGAGTGATAGATTGCAATTCTTTAGTGGGACACCTCTTAGATACATATGTTCCACACATAACCGCCTCAAGCGAGAAACTATGTGGTAAAGCCTGACTCTTGAACATACACCTCGCCATCTCCATGAGTGACTTGTTCTTCTATTTAGAAACTCCATTCTGTTGAGGTGTGTACAACACTGTGCACTATTGTTTTATCCCACACTCAGCCAGAAATGCATTAAAGTTAGAAGACATGTATTCCCTCCCTCGATCAGAATGGAGGGAGCCCATTTTACATGCTCACATATCTTTAGTCAGATGCAAAAATTATTTGAAGCACATAAACACTTCAGGCTTTGCTTTCAATGGATATGCCCATGCATGCCCAGGAAAAGCATCAAATTTCTAAGTAGCTCAAAACTCAACCATCTTTTGGGAATGAGGAATGCTGCATTTTGCCCAAAATACAGCCTTACAGACATGTTAATAGGTGTCTCAAGTTTGGGTAGAGAGGACACAATTTAAGATTTCTGCAGGCATAGCAAACTAGCAAAATTTAGATGACCAAATCATGCATGCCAAAGCTTTGCATCTCACAAAGCATGACAATCATGTACTGCACATGCTAAATCATTCACATATTTCTTGTTACACTTATGTGTTCCTCGTGTAGCTTTGATGTGAACCTTTTCCCTATACATGGGCACTTTTTACTCTAGTGTTGGCTAGAGGTGTTTTCCCCATGTTACCACATACTTGATACTCTCATATGTGGTGGTACTTTGTACTTAGGGATATTATTCAGCTCTTACTTCAGTTCAGTTCATCGATCAATAGAGAGAGCTATTCCAGCCATCGTCTTCTCTGTGTGTCTTGCTGCGTTTGTGCTCCTTGTGTGTGCTTCTTGTGTGTCTCTCGCAATTCTACACACACCTAACAATGGTATCAGAGCAGGTTCAACTTCTTCTCAAGTTTCGGTTTTTCGTGTCGCGGCGCGCCCGCACTTTAACAGTGCAAATCGACTTCAGAGCATAGAAGTGTGAATTTCAGCAGCCCAGAAACATTTCCAGCAGGTGCGCTGGGGTTTTACCCCCATTTCGAAGCCATTCGTGCAGTCAGAATCGCCATCAGAGTGACGGTTTGTGAGCTGAAATTTCAGCACTCATTTCAGTTTTCGTCGAAGTGAAGATTTTGTCACATTCTTGTTCCTTAGTGAAATGGCGGGCAGCAATGACTTGTTTGGCATGCTTCAAGCTGAAGATAAGCTTGATGGGACCAACTATCTGATGTGGTCTTACATGATGAAGCACGTTCTTGTTGCAAAACAACTTTGGAACATAGTGGCAGATGTAGATCGAAGACCGGCAGGTGCTTCTACTTCACAGTCTACTGTCACAGATGGAGCTTCTTCTTCGAGTAATGTGGTTTCTCCTTCTCCACCTACACAGGAGCAGCTTAGATGGGATGGAAAAGATGCTCAAGCTCATGCTTTGATTGCACTTTCAGTGAAGCGTCATATAGTTCCACACATTCGGTCATGTTCTACATCATGAAGGGCATGGGACACTCTTGCTTCTTTGTATGCCATGCGTAATGAAGCACGTGTTGCATACTTGAGGAAGCAACTTGAGGATGTATGTATGGCTGAAAATGAGTCAGTGGATGTGTATGTGACACGCATCAAGGACTTGAAAGAGCAATTGGCAAACATAGATGAGATCATTCCGGATGCATCACTCATTTCTACATTGTTGAAAGGATTACCAGAATCTCTTCAAAGCTTTGCTACTACACTTTGTTTGGTTGCAAAAGGAAATCCTAATATGTATGCATTTGATGAGGTTGTTTCTCTTCTTTTGCAAGAAGAGCAATCTAGAGTGAATAGGAGTGGTTTGATTAAAGGAACGCAAGCACTTGCTATCTCACAAAAGGGGAAAAGCAAGTATGGTTCAGCTTTTGGTTCATCAAAACCAAAGCCTCAAGCTTCCTCTTCCACTCATTCCTCTAATGATGGTGATTTGCAAAAGAAGAAGAGATGCAAATATTGCCGGAAGGCTAGTCATACTATTGATGAGTGTAGAAAGCTTGCTAAACGCAATGAAAAGAAGAAGGAATCGGGCATGTCTATTGCTGAAAATTCAGCAAATGCAAAGAATGATGAAGCTAACATGGCTCAAGATTTTTGGGCATGTGTTGTTACATGTCATTATGATGCTTCTTTACATTCTAAATGTATGGTTGTGAGTGAGGCTAATTCGGATTGGTTCTTTGATAGTGGTGCTTCAAAGCACATAACATCATGCAAAAGATTTCTTGCCTCTTTGAAAGATGCACCTAAAGGAGGACATGTGGTGTGTGCAAACAATGCCTCTTATCCTATCATTGGAGTAGGAGAAATTGAGATTACGGCTGCAAATGGAGGTGGACTTCATGTACACTTTGTTGATGATAAGTGTATGGTTCATGATTTCAGCAATGGCGATGTTATCGTGATGTCCAGTACATTATGTGATGGTTTGTATCGCATGGATACATACAAGAGGGCTGCCTCGAATGCCTTGGTTGCTCATACTTCTTCCATGGCTGAAATGGAGCTTTGGCATGCTCGTTTTGGTCATTTAAACTTCAATAGTTTGCTCTACTTGCAAAAGAAGGACATGGTTATTGGCTTGCCTACACTTGATTCCATTGAAAAGCATGCATGTGAAGGTTGCATTCTTGGAAAAATGCATCGTGCTTCTTTTCCAAAAGATAGTCACACACACACTACAAGAAAATTGCAACTTGTTCATAGTGATGTATGTGGTCCGGTCAAGACTCCATCTTTTGGGAAGCATGTATATTTTGTTACCTTCATTGATGATGCTACTTACCATACATGGGTGTATCCTATGAAAGCAAAGAATGAGGTATTTTCTTGCTTCAAAGCATTTTTAGCTATGGCTGAAAATTTTTCTTCACAAAAGCTTTTGACTCTACGCACGGATCGTGGTGGTGAGTACATGTCACATGAGTTTAATGCTTTTCTTCGTGAAAGAGGTATTTCACACCAATGTACGGTGCCATATACACCTCAACAAAATGGTGTTGCCGAGCGTAAAAATAGAACTTTACTTGAAATGGCACGATGTATGGTTAAAGGAAAGCATCTTCCTCATAAATTTTGGATGGAAGCGGTCATGTGTGCAAATTATGTGTTGAATCGCTGCCCTACAAAAGCATTGAGAGTCATCACTCCTTATGAGGCTTGGAATGGTCATAAGCCTATGGTTAGTCATATGCGTGTGTTTGGTTGTTTGGCATATGCTCTTGTGCCATCACAACAACGTCACAAACTTGATGACAAGGCAAAGAAATGTGTATTTGTTGGTTATAGTGCTGAAAGTAAGGGATATCGGTTGTACCATCCATTGACGAACACAATTATTGTGAGTCGAGATGTGGTATTTGCTGAAAATTCAGTTTTCCCTCTACTTGAATGCAAAAAACTGCCAACAGTTAGCTCACAAGATGTGTTCGATACACTCATGCCTTTGTTCCAAAATGGTGCACTTGACTATGGCCATGTAGACCAGCCAACTGAGGTTCAAAGGGCTGAAAAATTCCAGCCAAATAGGGTTGAAAATGCAGAGAATTTCCAGCCAAACATGGCTGAAAAAATTCAGCCAAAAATTGCCAAAACTGTTGGAAATTTTCAGCCACATATGGCTGAACATTTGCATTCAAATATGGCTGAAACTGAGCACGAAATTCAGCCCACGCATGATGTACATATTGAAGATGTTTTACATAATGAACGCATGTCTATCAAGAGTGCACAATCTATGCCAAAGTGGCTAAAACAAACTTTGCAGGACAGCAAATTGAGTGCACCTTTACTTGGTAGAACAAGATCAAGCTCTCACCATGCATCAAGTAATTTTATGGATTATTCTCTTATTGCTACAACATGTAATGAAGAGCCACTTTCTTTTGAAGATGCATGTGACGATCCACAATGGATGAGTGCTATGCAATCAGAAATGGATTCCATACATAGGAATGGTACTTGGGAGTTATGTGAATTGCCAAAAGGAAAGAATGCCATTGGTACAAAGTGGGTTTATAAGATTAAGAGAAAATCTGATGGTAGCATTGATCGTTACAAAGCTAGATTGGTTGCCAAAGGATATGCGCAACAATATGGCATTGACTATGAGGAAACTTTTGCACCTACTTCACGCATGACTACCATTCGTACCGTGGTTGCATTGGCTGCCCATCGAGGTTGGAAAGTGCATCAGTTGGACATAAAAACAGCCTTCTTGAATGGAGATTTGCAAGAAGAGGTTTATGTGAAGCAACCTCCTAGATTTGCTATGAAAGGGAAAGAGCATACGGTTTTTCGCTTGCATAAAGCCTTGTATGGTCTCAAGCAAGCTCCACGTGCATGGTATGACAAAATACATAAGCACTTGATTGCTCTTGGCTTCACATGTAGTCCGATTGAAAGCACACTCTATGTACGTAAAAATGGGGCTGATCTTATAGTGCTTGTTCTTTATGTCGATGACATACTCTTGACTGTGTCATGTGATGCAAAACTTGACATTCTTATGGCTGATTTGCAGCATACTTTTGATGTCACTTATCTTGGTCTTTTGAGCTACTATCTTGGCATCCAGTTTGTATCCGTTGAGGGGGGAATTGTTATGCATCAAGCAAAGTATGTTGAAAAACTACTTCAGCGTTTTGACTTTGAGGATTGTAAGCCAGTTTCCACACCAGTTGAGACAGGATTCAGGTTCTCAGTTGAGGATTCTAGTGATGCATTTGATACTTCTCTTTACCAGCAAGCTGTGGGATGTCTTATATATGCATGCAACACAAGGCCGGATATACAGTATGCAGTTTTCTAGTTGAGTCGATTCATGCATAGCCCTGGCACTAAGCATTGGCAAGCGGTGAAACGTGTGTTTAGATATCTTCGAGGTACTTTGAGCTTAGGTCTCTTTTATGGCAGAGATGTTCAGCCATGCTTGCACGCTTTTACAGATAGTGATTGGGTTGGTTGTTATGATACTCACGTGTCCACTAGTGGTAATTGCTTTTTCCTTGGAGACTCATGCATATCTTGGTTGAGTAAGAAGCAACCTACAGTGGCGACATCGAGTTGTGAAGCTGAGTACAGGGCAGTTTTCACAGCTATAGTGGAGTGTATATGGCTGAGACACCTATTGATGGATCTTTGCATGGAGATTGATGCTGCTACACATATTCTCACAGATAGTCAGAGTGCTTTGGCTGTTGCACGAAACCCAATGTTTCATGCACGGACCAAACATATTGAGGCGCATTATCACTATGTGAGAGAGCGCCTTCATGCAGGAGATATTGATTTGGTATATGTGCCTACACAAGATAATGTGGCAGACATATTCACCAAAGCTCTTCAACGGGAAAAGTTTGAAGCTTTTTGCAAAGCTTTAGGCTTATTACCTTGTGGGGGCTGATCTGTCACTCCCTGCATGTGTTCACATCATTCGCTCCAGGGGGGTTTGTTACACTTATGTGTTCCTCGTGTAGCTTTGATGTGAACCTTTTCCCTATACATGGGTACTTTTTACTCTAGTGCTGGCTAGAGGTTTTTTCCCCATGTTACCACATACTTGATACTCTCATATGTGGTGGTACTTTGTACTTAGGGATATTATTCAGCTCTTACTTCAGTTCAGTTCATCGATCAATAGAGAGAGCTATTCCAGCCATCGTCTTCTCTGTGTGTCTTGCTGCGTTTGTGCTCCTTGTGTGTGCTTCTTGTGTGTCTCTCGCACTTCTACACACACCTAACATTTCTCATATTCTATGATCTTATACAACCCATGACATAAAATGCCAAAACAAATAATGACAACACCATTTGATAGATCATGAACTATACATCTATTATCAACAAATTTCACAACCAAGCCAATCATGGCTAAAGCTGAAATGGATATCAGATTCGTCTTGATCCTATGCACAAATAAAGCATCTGACAATGTAAAAGAACTACCATTAGTACTTGTCAGAATGATCTTACCAACTCCCATAACAGGATAAGAGGAGTTTTTGGCACATGTGACAGTATTCCCTGTAGGGGCATGCTCGAGTGAAGTGAAGAAACTACACTGTGAGATAATATGTTTGCTCACCCCACTATCAAATACCAAACATCTGAGTCTAATACAAACATACATTGTTCATGAGAAGATGGGTCATAACTGCAAATAGTGGTAAGTTCCCATTCTTCATTCTGCATAAGATTAGCAGACTTTATTTTGGGTGTCAATGCCTCTGCAACAACCATTCCAGCCTCTTTCTTCCTTGCCTCTTTAACAACCAATTTTGGACAACTCTTTATGATATGATCATTTCCTTTATAGTATTTGAAAAATAATTTCTGCTTTTCTATTTTCTTTTTGTCCTTGTCATCGTTCTTTGATTGTGTAGAAGTAGCAGATTTTTGCTTACTAGTAGAAGAGCTCCATTTACCCTTGCCCTTTTGACTAGCCAGGAAAGCTTGATCTACAAAATGCATAATGGACCTATTCTACCTAGACTGATCTTCCTGCAATAGAACAAAGACCAACTCCTGAAATGTTAAGGAATTTGGATTGCCTTTCATCATCAAACAAAGAGTACAAGCAAAACTGTGACATGAATCAAGAAGATCATTTAGAAGAGTCTGCATAAGTGAAGTGCCAGGAAAGACTTCATTAATAGAAATCAACTGTTCCTTCAAATCTTTGATCTTTGTCACAAAAATGTCCATGGAATCTTCTTCATTCATGTGCTCACTCTCCAATTGTTTTCAGAGGTAAGCAACATGAGCCTCATTCCTTGCCTCGTATAAAGTGGTGAGTGTATCCCAAGCATCCTCAATTATTCTACAAGAGAGAATGTGAGGAATAATGGCACGTTTGAGAAACAAGGCTACCAATGCATGTGTCTGAGCATCTCTACCATCCCAATGATATTTCTCTATAGTAGGTGCAACAGGAACCGCATCATGAACAAGACTCTGAAGAATATCACCATCTTCAATGTCGTCTGCATCACCTTCAGCAACTGTGTTTGCACATGTAATAGGATGTTTTTCAACACCTTGCACAATATTCCATAGTCTTTTTGCAACAAATACATGATACATCAAGTAAGCCCATAATGGGTAATTGGTACCGTCTAACTTATTCTCAACAGCCAACATACAAAATACATCATTGCTTTTCAACCATGGCCACTGACTAAAATACCCTGATGCAAAAAAGTGATTGTATTCAAAAAGTTGAACAGAAATACCCTATTGAGTTCTACTACACCTATAGTAGACTTTCGGATGCTTATATTGACGAACCAAAACATGTATATATCTTTGGAAGGAAAAGATAAAATTACCTACACAAGTGCTTTGATAGTGCTTTCGAAGGCAAAATGAGCTCATATCATAATTGTGGCACCCCATAGCAAAGCTGTTTTTATCTCCTAATCAACCTGAGTATGATCACCAAATTTTGTGCGATTTTAAGACTGTGACCGATGGGGTGTCAAAAAAATCCTAGATGAAACGGTGACCTGCTCTGATACCAATCGTTGGAGAGGTCTACGGACACACATGAACAACACAAGGAAGAAGAAGAAGCTTGGAGCACAACACACAATACTAAATGTATTACCAATAGAATGTACAAATATGAACAACACATTAGGGTAATAGGCATATATACAAGCCACAAGGAAAAACCTCCTAAAGAGGGAAAAAAGTGCCCTCATAGTCCTAGAGTGTTCACACATCACTACCTTAAATATATCAACACTCCTCTTATCCAATTATGGAAGTTGGTAAGATCATTCAGACTACTGCTAATGGTAGTCCTTTTACATTGTGAGATGCTTTATTTGTGCCAAGGATCAAGAAAAATATGTTATCAATTTTAGCATTAGCCAAGAATTGATTGGTCATGAAATTTATTGATGATAGAAGTATAGTTCATGATCTGTTAAATGGCAACATCATTATTGCTTCTAGCATTTTATATCATGGGTTGTATAAGCTCATAGATTATGCAAAATTTGTGAACGATTCAACATGTGAAAATCAAGATTCTCAAGCTATGTCAGATGCAAAGCTTTGGCATGCATGCTCTGGTCATCTAAATTTTGCTAGTTTGTTATGCTTGTAGAAATCTGAAATGGTGCACTCTTTGCCCAAAATTGAGGCACCTAGTCAACATGTATGTGAAGGCTGTATTTTGGGAAAAATGAAGCATTCCTCCTTCCCAAAAGATCATATAGTTAGAGCTACTAAAAAATTGCACCTTGTTCACATTGATGTCTCTTGTCCTATGCAGACACCTTCCAAGCCCTTGGAGCTTGCTTTAGGCCATAAAGTGCCTTCTTCAACCTACAAACATGATTTGGAAACTCTTTATGAACAAAACCTAGTGTTTGCTCCATGTATACCTCTTCTTCTAAGTCTCCATTGAGAAAGGCATTCTTGATATCCAATTGGAAAAGCTTCCATCATTTGCTAGCAGCCATTGCAATGAGTGTCCTAATGGTGCTCATCTTTGCCACGGGGCTGAATGTCTCTTCAGAGTCCACTCCATAGGTTTGTGCAAAACCCTTGGCCACCAATCTTGCTTTGAACCTAGAAATAGATCCATCTGAATTCCTCTTTACTTTATACACCCACTTATTACCTATTACCTTCATGTTCTCCTTCTTGGGCACTAGAGTCCATGTTTGATTTTCCTCAAGTGCATCGATCTCTTCTTGCATTGCCTCTTTCCATTCGGTGTACCTGCTTGCATCTTCATAGCAATTGGGCTCATGATCTTCTACTACTTTGTTCATATATGCATAATGTGTTGCCATGTATGAATCATAAGTAAACCTTTGAGTTGGATACTTAACTCTAGAAGACTTCCTTTCTTCACCTTTTGGAGGAATAAACCTCCTTTGCCTTGGGAACTTGATCTCTTTCTTTGACGTGGCTTCTTTCTCCATCATGTATCCTTCATCATCTTCAACTTCATTACCTTCTTCATCCAACTCCACCAATGTTGCTTTTCCTTTGTTGATTGATTGTGCTTCATAGCTTGATGAAGATCTCCCCCTCCATGGTGAGTTCATGCTTGAACTATCTTCATTGATGGAACACCTTGGGCCGCTTAGCTCTAGGTCGATTTGTTCTTCATCATGTCCATGCTTTTCTTCTTCATAGTCCTGCATACAATCATACTTCTTATACCAAGGGAGTAGCTCATCAAATGTTACATCCCTTGATATCCTCAAGTCCTTTGTGTTTGGGTTGAAGCACCTGTAACCTCTATGATCATTTGAATATCCTAGAAACACACACTTTTCTGCCTTTGGTTGTAGCTTGTGCCTCAATTCACTTGGCACATGTACATAACAAGTACATCCAAATATCTTCAAGTGGGAAAGATCAGGTTTCTTACCATAATAGGCTTGATATGGTGTCAAGCCATGGATCCCTGAGGTAGGAGCCCTATTCATTAGATACACGGCGGTATTTTCTGCATCACTCCAAAACATGTTAGGTACATTCATCTCATTAAGCATTGCTCTAGCGATCTCGGCAATGTATCTATTCTTTCTCTCTGCTACTCCATTTTGTTGGGGTGTGTACCTGCATGTTACTTGCCTCTTCATGCCTTGATCCATTAAAAAATCAGAAAACTCATTGGAGAAATATTCTCCCCCTCCATCGGACCTTAGCTTCTTGATATATGTACCTGTTTCCTTCTCTACCATTGCCTTGAATGCTTTGAAACATGTAAACACATTTGATTTGTTTTTGATGAAATAAACCCAAACCATCCTTGTGCAATCATCTATAAAAGTGACAAAGTACTTGTTACCTCCAATGGATTGCTCTTTGGTTGGCCCCCCACACATCTGTATGTATCAACTCCAATGGATGTTGGCTTATGTAGCCACTCTTCTTGAATGGAAGTCTCGCTTGCTTCCCTAGTTGACAAGATTCACATAAATTCTTCATACCTTGTCCTTGGAAGTTGGGAAGACCTTCAACCAGCCTCTTGAATTGCATTTCCTTCATTCTTTGTATGTTGATGTGACCTATCCTCTTGTGCCACAAGTCCAACTCCGAAATCTTCTTGTTTCCATATGTGAAGTAGACATGTTGAGTGGAATGAGAATTTACCTCCAAAGTGAAGAGTCTCCTTTGCTTCTTTCCTCTTGCTATGACCTTGTAACCTTGCTTAGGGTTCTCCACAAAGCATCCACCTTTGTTGAACCTTACTTGATAGCCTCTTTCAACCATTTGCCCAACGGACACCAAGTTCTTTGTGATAGTAGGTACATGCAAGACATCCTTGAGACATCTTCCTTCCTCATTGTCATCCAAAGCTACATCTCCAACATGGGAGATCTCATGGGCTGTATCATCACCTGTTTCTACATGTCCTTTACCTTTGGGAACATGTAGATTAGTAAACCAAGAAGCATTGCAACTCATATGGTTGCTACATCCACTATCAATATACCAAGTGTTATCTACTTTGCTTGAATTCCCATTCATGTGCATCATCAAGAGATTGTCATTTTCTGAACTTGTAGAAGCATAATTACCTTGGCCTTTGTATGAAGAACCTTGATTATAGCTCCTTTGTTTTCCTCCTTGGTAGCAATCTCTAGCATAGTGGCCAAACTTGCCACATATGTAACATCCTTCGCCATCTTGATTCCTGTTTTGTTGATGTCGTCCTCCTCTTCCTCTTGTTCTTCCTCTCCCTCTTTGTGATGAGGTGCCTTGGTCATGTCCTTGATTGCTTGAGTGGCCTTGCCTTCCTCCAAACCTTCCTTTGCCCCTTCCTTGTCCTCGTCTTCCTTTGCCCCTTTGATTACCTGCATAGAAAACTTGTGCATCCTTGCTTTTAGTTGAACTTCCACCTATGTTCATTTCTTCGGTGACCATGAGAGCAACCAATTGCTCAAAATCGGGAAGATTATCCCTTACATAAACTGAAGTGGTAAAAGGTTTCCACTTCTCATCATCTCTCAAACCATTGAGAGTATAAGCCACAAGATCGTCATCGTCGACGTGGCTTCCAATGGATCCCAATGCATCTGATACCTCCTTGACCTTAAGTATGTAGTCATTTATGCTACTCCCTGAGCTCTTCATAAGGTTGTTGAGCTCATTCTTGAGTTGGATCTTCCTTGCTTTGGTGCTTGTTGAATAAAGCCTTTCAAGTGTCTCTCATACCTTCATGCTTGAATCCAAGTCTTGGATATGGCCAATCATGCTATTGCTACTGTGTTGGGAAAGAATAAAGATAACCCTCTTGTCTCTTTCATTCCATTCCCTAAAGGCCCTTCTCTGGTCATTGGTTGGATTCTCATCCAATCTAGGTCTTGGTTCACTTCCACTAATCAACCCCCAAAGGCCCTTGCCCATAAGATAGTTGGAGACCCTAAATCTCCATGGTTGATAGTTCCCTTTGCCTAGCTTTTCAATTTGAGTGTTGAAGTCTCCCATATCTAGTCTTTGATACTTGACCTAGCCCTTGGCTAATGCTCCAATGTGTGTAAAATGAAAATGAGGCTCTGAGGTTACCTCAATCCAAAGCTTTTGTTAGATGGACACCTTGTGCTCTTGAAACTTTGAGTAGAATAGCTCTCCCTTGATATGAGCTACCTCCAAGAAGCTTTTGTTGATGAAAATCTTCAACCACCAACTCCAAGAGGTCTTCTTGCTTGTATGTGATACCTCCAAGATGCCCAAATGCTCTGATACCACTGATGGAGGAAGTGTCTCAACCCCTAAGCAACGACGAATCACAAATGACCTCCACAGGTATACTTCTTTGACCTCTGCACACCAAAAATGCTCATACTCAGAGCTTATGCAGAGACCTCAAGTGAGCTTCTGTAGACCTGTAGTAGACACCAAGAGCTTTCCAACAAACCAAATTTCACTTCAAATGGATGCTTACACAAAGAGAAACAACATCTACAACATGAGCTAGTTGAATGCTCACAACTGCTAGTCAAGCAGAGACCTCACCACTCCAGCAAGCTTTTCTCAGAGATTATACAGAGAATGAATCTCAAACTTTGGTCATTTTTAGATAACTCTAATAGATACCCAATGACACAAAACTCATAGCAAATGGATGAATAGCAAAGGAGAACCAGCCCTTACAACAGAGAGCAAAATATTTCCAACAGAGGCTACACACCAAGAGAGATATCAATCACACAACTTCACTAAAATGAATGTTGCTCCCAGATTACTCAGAGAATGCTCAAGAGCTTTTGTGGGCATAGAATAGACTCTAATATCTATCCAATGAGACAAGAATTATATCAAATGGATACAATTTGAGGGAGAACCAATGCTAACAAGGCAGGGGTAGAGAGTTGCAACACTGCCTGCACACACACATATATATGCCTACTAAAAGAAAACAAACAAGCAAGCAAGGGGCTTGCTTATCACAACTCCAACACTTAGTGCTCACTTTACATGAGCTAAAACTCCAAGAAGATGGCCCAAAAGAAGTCGGGATACATGCTCCTTTTATAGTGAGAAGTGTGCCCCTAAAATCTAGGAACTACCTTTCCAAATCAGCCTCCTAACTTGGAGGACTTAGTTGAGATGACTTGGGGAGTGGTTGAGTGACTTTTCTTGATGGAATCTCGTGGCTTTTGGCTTCCTTTGATTGCTCCACATGTCCATAAAAGATTCCCCATGAATTTGTAGCTTGAAGCTTGACTTTTAACACTTAAGAGGTATCCCACTAAAGCATTGCAGTCTATCACTCCATATGAAGCTTGGCATGGTCATAAGCCATATGTTTCTCTCCTGCGTGTTTTTGGTTGTCTAGCATATCCATTAGTGCATGAACAAAAATGTAGGAAATTGGATGATAAAGCCGTGAAATGTATTTTTGTTGGGTAGAGTTTTGAAACCAAAGGCTATCTTCTGTATCATCCATAGACTAAACTTATTTTGGTTAGCTATGATGGTGTTTTTGTGGAAGATTTTATTCAGCCATTACTTTCATGTACTAAGGAGACATGAGTTAGCTCCAAAGACATGCATGACACTTTGCTGCCTCTTTTTACAAGTGGAAAGTCTAGTATTGGTTCTAATGAGGCAACTTCTCAACCTTCACAGATTTCATGTGATGATGTGGATCATTCCATTTCTGATGCAGATCTACATGATCCACTTATGGAGAGCTAAAATTGAGGAGGCAAAAACTATGCCAAAAGGTCTGGTGCAAGCTTTGCATGATAGCAAATTAGATGCACCTTTGTCATATCCTACTCATTCATTCTCTCATAGTGCTTCTTTCGCATCAGATTGCTCTTCTATGGCTACCTTGAGTCTTTGTGATGAGAACGAGAAAGTTGCGTTTGATGAAGCACAAAATTCAGAAAATTGGATGACTACTATGCAATCAAAATATGATGCTATCATGAAAAATGGTACTTGGCCTTTATGTAACTTGCCTCCTGGTAAGAAAACCATTGGCAATGAGTGCATATACAAGCTGAAACATAAGCCTAGTGGAACAATTGACATCTATAAGGCTAGGCTTGTTGCAAAGGGTTATGCTCAGGAAAGAGGCATTGATTTTGATGAGAACTTTGCTCCTACATGCCAAATGACCACTGTTCGTAGTATCTGTGCACTTGGAGCTCATCATGGTTGGTATGTACATTAGTTGGACATTAAAATTGCATTTCTGAATGGTGAATAATGCGAAGAAGTGTATGTTTTTCAGCCCCGTGTCTTTGTGAAGAAAGGGCATGAAAACCAAGTGTGCAAGTTCAAAAAGGCATTATATAGTTTGAAGCAAGCACCACATGCTTGGTATGAAAATTTTGCATGTGTTGTCAGGATCTTGCTCATGCTCAAACAGAGGTTACAAACACAGAAAATACACAAAAGAATAGATGCAACAAGAGACGAGACAGAACACAGATTGGGTGCAATCTCTCCCCATGCACTTTGTTTGGACAGTCCACAGAGTGCATGTATTTATAGGAACTTTTGATTACGTTGAAAAGAGTGGTTACATGAGAGCGGCTTCGAAAAGCAAGCGTGAAACTAAAAGTTGGTAACTTTTATAGAAAGCCATTGCTTTCAATAACAGAAACTACGGTCTACAAGACCCTTATTCTAACCATTACTTTTCTAACTGTTTCTAACAATAGAACCTTCTACGTAGGTTTATTTACAAAATAAATAATTATTCGGATTATTGATATCCGCCCTTTCACGCTTTGCACGCTCCTCACGAACCTTGAGCTGCTATATCAAAACCATCAGAAAACACATTAATATATTAATAATATAACACTTTAACACGCATTGTTCAATACATTGTTAAAGTGTTATATTATTAATATAGTAATGTGTTTTTGATGTTTTTGATATAGCAGCTCAAGGTTCGTGAGGAGCGTGCAAAGCATGAAAGGGTGGATATCAATAATCCAAATAATTATTTATTTTGTAAATAAACCTACGTAGAAGGTTCTATTGTTAGAAACAGTTAGAAAAGTAATGGTTAGAATAAGGGTCGTTGTGGATCGCAGTTTTTGTTATTGAAAGCAATGGCTTTTTGTAAAAGTTACCAACTTTTAGTTTCATGTTTGCTTTTCAAATCCGCTCTCATGTAACCACTCTTTTCGACGTAATCAAAAGTTCCTATAAATACATGCACTCTGTGGACTGTCGAAACAGAGTGCATGGGGGGAGATTGCACCCAATCTGCGTTCTGTCTCGTCTCTTGTTGCGTCTATTCTTCTGTGTATTTTCTGCGTTCGTAACCTCTGTTTGAGTGTGAGCAAGATCCTGACAACAGTGGTATCAGAGCCCATAAGATAGTGTTTTCAAATTTGCAAAGCATGCACAACTACTAAAAATTCTTTATCATACGTACTATAATTCTGCTATGAGGGTTTAAGCTTCCTACTCTCGAATGCAATGGGATGGTCATTTTGCTTTAAAACAGCACCTATTCCTGAACCACTAGCATCAGTAACGACATGAAAGGGTTGTGAAAAATCAGGTAACTGTAAAACAGGGGCATGTGAAAGTGCTTGTTTAAGTTTTTCAAAAGACTGTTGTTGGGTAAGTCCCCATGCAAATTTTATTTTCTTTTTCAACAACAAGGTAAGAGGCAATGCTAAATAAGAAAAATTTTGAACGAAACTTCCTATAGAAACTAGCCAACCCAAGAAAAGAACGAACATCATTGACTGATTGTGGTGTAGGCCATTCTACTATAACTCTAATTTTTTTTCGGATCCACATGCACACCTTCACTTGAAATAATTTGTCCTAAATATTCTAGCTTACGTTGAGAAGTAACTCTTTTCAGGATTAGCATAAATTGTGTTCTCTCGTAACAAATGAAAAACTGTTTCAAGATGCTTTTCATGTTCACTATCATTCTTACTGTAAACAAGTATATAATCAAAGAATACAAGAACAAAAGCTTGGTAATCAAGGAAAATATTGTTCATCATTCGTGCAAATGTCGCAAGGGCATTAGTAAGTCCAAAGGGCATTACCATAAATTCATAATGGCCAGTTTGAGTTCTAAATGCAGTCTTAAAAATATCACTTTGTGTCATACGAATCTGATGGTAACCTGATGTTAGATCAATTTTACTAAAAACACGAGCTTCTCGTAACTTATCTAAGATATCATCTATTCGAGGAATAGGGTATCTATTCTTGATGGTAATCTTGTTAAGGGCTCTATAATCAATGCACATTCGATAAGTTTTATTCTTCTTCTCTACTAAGAGAACTGGTGCTCTAAATGGGGAAGAACTAGGCCTTATAAGTCCTTTTTGTAGTAGGTCTTTTACTTGGTTTTCTATTTCCTTTTGATGTAGTGGGCCATGTCTATAAGGTGCTTTACGAGGAGGTGAACTACCAAGGACTAAATCTATGCTATGGTCAAAGGATCCTCGAGATGGTGGTAGTTTAGAGGGATACTCAGACATAAAACAATCCTTGTAAGTACTCATGAAAGGTTTATATGCATCAGGAAGTGTATGAATATAATCATTGATGACATTGACAAAAACAATGCATGAGTTGAATCCTTTCCTAAATGCACGCTTTACTTGAGTGTGACTAATCAATGGAAACAGCTAGAAATCATGATGTGCAGACAAAGTAATGATTTGACCTTTGAATTCAAAGTTAAGGGTATGTGTATGGTAATCAATACGTGGGTTATAATGGTGACGAAAAGGCATACCCAGTATAACATCATAAGATTGCAAAGGTGCAATTAAAAATGTTCGTGAATCAACATATGGGCCTATGTTAATCATAGCATCTTGCACTTCTCGTGTTACATTATAACAACTACCTTGAAATGCAGCTTTCACTTTATATAAGGACGAAAACGTTTGTAATTTAAGTTCCTGTACTAATAAATGTGAAATGAAGTCATGTGAACTACCATCCTCATGTAGAATTTTAACTAGTTTGTTATTTATTGTACCCTGCATACAAAGTAGAGAGTGAAGAGAGATATCGTTACCCAAGGTACTTAAGTCCTTCTCCAATGATTCCTCTGTCCAAACAGGAGGAATTTCTTTATTATGGACCTCCATGTTATGCAATTGAGCTGTAGCCGGTTTCATGTGAAGGGGTCGCAATCTACACCTTATTTTTCTATGTCCAAGTTTACCACAATTCCAGCAAGTGAGTCGTGGTTGCTTCTGTTGGGCATCCACCACTGAAGTTTGAAGGGTAGGTGGTTTGGTTGGTTGGAGAGATGAAGCAATAGGTGGAGTTGAGTAATTGGATTGTGGAGGACGAGGAAAACTAGGGTAAGATGGGGCATTAAAAGTACACTTCATAGGAAATGTAGGTTTAACAGAAAATGGTCGTTGACGTGGTTGTTGTAGTCGGAGTGACTTGATTATGGACTGGAATTCTTTTTCTGCATCATAAGCAAAATATATAGCCTCGTTGAGGGTTGTAGGCCGTTGGCTGTGAAGCTTAGCTTGGATTCCTACCTCCAAACCATCGTCATATTTCTGCTGCAAGATATCCTCCGGTACTTCTTCAAGCATTCGAACAAGTAGTAAATTTTGCTAGAACCGCTCAGTGTAAGTAGTAACCGTATCACCCTCCTTCCATGTAAGGGTCGTCCATGCACGTCGAACATGCAAATGGTATTGATGAGGAAGAAAAGAATCCTTCACTTTCTATTGGAAAGCCTTCCACGTTGTTGGATGCTCAGTACTGTGCCGCAGGACATTCCACTAGAGTTGAGCTTTACCTACTAAATAGTTAGTGGCAAATTTAACTTTTTCACTTTCAGCATACATCTCGTCAGTATAAAAATCATCAAACTGTGACAGCCAGGAAAGGACTAAAGGCCCATCCTTTCGGCCATCAAATCGTAGAAACTGGTAGTTTCTAGTACCAATCTTCGAATAAGTAACATCAAATTGGGCAGAAACAATAGCTTTTACTACTCTCGTAAGGTTGTCTTCCTCAGTTTGTATCTGCTGGAGCACTTCATCACTTTTCGGATCTCATTCTGAGCTCCTCGAAGCTCATGCCTCAAAAGATCTAGTTGTTGTTCAAGTGTTGTCTCAGGTAGAGGTGAATTATTGTAATCCTCCATGGTGCTCTTGGACCCTTAAGCTCGTGCTTTCCTCTCGGGATGTACCCTCAGAAAATGTACCTTAGCAGAGTGTACCCTGTCTGGATGTACCCTGATGTACCCTGACAAGATGTACCCTGTCTGGATGTACCCTGGTGTACCCTGAGAAGTGTACCCTCAGAAGTGTACCCTGAGAAGTGTACCCTGAAAAGATGTACCCTGAGACGTTCCGCGTCGCGTTGTACTATGCCGCCTTAGGGAATCTAAACCACTCTATTGCCACTCAAAAATTAAAATTGCCTCGCACGTAGCCAATGGCTGCCAACGGTCGCCAAGGGAGCATTGGGTGCCAATGTTGCCAATGTATTGCCTAAGTTATTGCCTAAGTTCCTTGCCTTAGTCGACGCCTTGGAGTAAGCCGAAGGAGTAAACATAGGTGTAAACATAGGAGTAAGCCGAAGGAGTAAACGTAGGTGTAAACGTAGGAGCAAGCGTAGGTGAAAATGTAGGTTCTGGAACTGGAACTGGAACAGAAACAGAAATCGAAAACGAAGACGAAGACGAAGACGAAGACGGAGATGGAATCGGAATTGGAATTGCAAACAGAGAACAGAACCCTTTGTATTGACGCGTGCAGAGCTCTGATACCACTGTTGTCAGGATCTTGCTCATGCTCAAACAGAGGTTACGAACACAGAAAATACACAGAAGAATAGACGCAACAAGAGACGAGACAGAACGCAGATTGGGTGCAATCTCCCCCCATGCACTCTGTTTCGACAGTCCACAGAGTGCATGTATTTATAAGAACTTTTGATTACGTCGAAAAGAGTGGTTACATGAGAGCGGCTTCAAAAAGCAAGCGTGAAACTAAAAGTTGGTAACTTTTACAGAAAGCCATTGCTTTCAATAACAGAAACTGTGGTCTACAACGACCCTTATTCTAACCATTACTTTTCTAACTGTTTCTAACAATAGAACCTTCTACGTAGGTTTATTTACAAAATAAATAATTATTCGGATTATTGATATCCGCCCTTTCACGCTTTGCACGCTCCTCACGAACCTTGACCTGCTATATCAAAAACATCAAAAACACATTAATATATTAATAATATAACACTTTAACAATGCATTGTTCAATAATATACAACAGCATGCCTATCTGATTGCACATGGTTTTAAGAATAGTATAATTGAGAGTAGCTTATATGTTAAGTGTGAAAATGATGTGCTTGTGATCATTGTTGTCTATGTTGATGACATGCTGCTCACTGGTCCTCATGAAAAACATATTGCTGATTTTAAGGCTGATTTGCATGCCTCATTTGAGATGTCAGATTTGGGGCATTTGCATCATTATTTGAGAATTTAATTTGTGCAAGTTGATGGTGGAATAGCTTTGTGTCAAACAAAATACATTGACATATTATTGCAATGTTTTGGTCTTGAAGACTGTAAACCTATTACCACTCCTATGGAGATAGGTTTATGATTGAGGCTTCATAATGTTGGAGATGCATTTGATGATGTTCTCTATTAGCAGACTGTTGGATGCTTGATTTACTTATGCGATTGCAGACTTTTTTACAAAGGCTCTTCCTGGGGAGAAGTTTGAAGCTTTCTGCAAAGGTTTGGGCTTACTTCCTTTTGTGGATTGATTCCACATAGCTTGGCACCTCATTTAACATGAGTGTCAGCTCCTCATTCACCGCATCACTCCTAGGCGAGACTTATTGATATAGTTAGGTAGTGATGTGTGTAAACACACTAGGACTGGCAGGGCACTTTTTTCCCTCTTTAGGAGGTTTTTTCCCCCTAGCTTTTATATATGCCT
>CM035433.1:56705457-56752957 GCA_020310875.1 Ceratopteris richardii | reverse complement strand
TCCGATGACATTACTGGGAGTACCGTCGCATATACCGACGACCATACCTGCAAAATTTTTTTTGGACAGAGTGTGTTGTCTTTTGCTACAGCAACATTACAATGATGTTGCTTAACAAAAGATAATACACTCTGCCCAAAAAAAAACCGAGTACATGTGATGTGTACTCTAATGACAACCGAAATATGATTTCATGAAACAGAGTATTATTGGACAAAAGAGATAATCAGAATGAACCATGAACCATGTACAAAAGAAGTTATATATTTTAATAATGAAGCATGTACAAGAGTGTGGCAAATCACTGTCATATATGACACTTTTACAAAATGTGGCAAAGCAAGACATTGCCATATGAAAATCAAATACAAAATATTGGTGTTCCACTGCCATACACATGCAAAGAACGTTCCATATCAACAGTCCTGCAACAAAGAACATTAATGGAATGAGATAAATTCACATGAAAATTACAAACAACAAGTAAAAACCAAGTTTATAAATTAATTAACTCATCGCAAATGCTCCCATGAAACTACCGCACCGTGTCCCTCCAAGTCCTCCAATAGTGCAATCAACCCATGACTATATCCGTAAGACTCCTCCGTTCGTGTTGGAGGACGACCCATTGCCAGCTCCTGAAACAAATATACAAAAGATTAGAGAAACATACATGAGAAATTTAACACAAATAAATTCAATAAATGAAATGGTACTGACAAACTCATGACGCATCGTGTCATATCTGCCGCTGCCCAAATGTGACGGTCCAATCGTATCTAAACGTGTGGCTGCAGCATCTCGTTGCTGGCGATATCGGTCAGGAGTCTACTGCTGCTCGTCACGAATCATGTCCCACTCCTCAGCATCTAACCATACAAGCTTTGGTAAGCCTGCTCTGAAAGCATCATGAGCCTCCCATCGATGGGACATAACCTCACGTGCGGTGTGCAGAATCCACTCTGAACTGACAAGAGACTGTCCATCGGCTAGTCGGAACTTGTGATAAATCGTCTATGTGATATAATTCTTTCGATCTTTATCATGTTCACTCCATTTCAGCATGACAGAGTGTCCAAACTGGATGGAGCAAAGCTGTCGTATGCGTGCACGCAATGCTTTGCCAGTCGCGTCCATCACCGGAGCTCCATCTCGGATACTATACACCTTGGAGTCATCATGGTCATGAGCACCCCAAGGTGTACGTGGTGTTCCATGTGGTGTACTGCGTGGCGTACCTACATCTGAGGTACTTGTCCTAGGAGTAGAAGCGAGCGACACAACGTCCGTCGCACTGCCTCCACAACAGCCGCCTCCTCCACCTCCAGACCTACCTGTAGATCCACTCCTAGAACCTCCTACTCCAGATGTGACCTCGATCTATGAGATGGGCCAGAACCTGTATCGCACTGAGGTGTCGAACGCACATGTCTACTAGTAGACCCAGTTGGAGATGGTTGAAAAGATGGTTGTGGTGGAGTCACAAAGCTAGGAGACATACCTCCTATGGGAGTAGCACTACCCACAGGAGTGACACTGGCAGGAGTGACACCGGCAGGAGTGACACCGGTGGGAGTGAGGCCAACGGGAGTGAGGCCGGCAGGGGTAAGGCCACCAGGAGTGAGGCCGGGAGGAGTGGTACCACAAGCGATCCAATACTATGATGCAGTGGCCATATACGCAGGAGGAACCTGAGAGATGAACTCCAAAAACTGCTCCTCTGTCATGGAATGTGGAGTGACTGGAGGATTGTCTCCCATCGTGCTCTGGAGGAATAAACCAAAAAAAAAGCAAAAATTAGTACGTGCAAGTCTTTTATTCAAAAGCCCTCTAGTCTACAATCCTCTTGAAGATCCGATGCACCGAGAATATCTATCTCTATATTGATGGCTTCTAAATCGCTTGCTATGCTGGTTTCCTCTTGATCATCGTCTATTGCTTCATCTCCTCGAACAATGACCTCTTCTTCTCGAACAATGAATTCTTCCTCCTCGACTATCGAATGAATCTCTGAGTCCACTAGAGATGGACTTTCTTCTACATCTATGTTTTCAACAATTTGTCTACTACGTGGAGCGACTTGTAAAACAAATAGACATTTTTACGTAGTGCTTTGGAATAGCATGCTTTGAGTCGTGGTCCGCATAAAGGACAAGCATGGTAACCCAAAATCGATAAACCTGAACATTCACCATAACCAGGCCAATCATGCATTATCCACATATGTATGCCTTGCACTCGCACGTCTCGTCTTCTTATAGGTTGAAACATGTCACGCACAGTAATCCCATCCCATAAAATGCGCAGTTCTTCCACAAGTGGTGCAAGATATACATCCATCTTTTTTACCTTATACTTACCTGGTACAATAAGAGCTAATAATAAATGACCTTTCTTTGTGGCCAACCATGGTGGGATATTATAATTGACCAAACATACAGACCATGTGCTCCATGAAGAACTATGTAATCCAAATGGATTCACTCCATCCATAGCTAGGCCTAGATGTATGGACCGAGGCTCACTAGCAAACTCTGGCCACTTACTATCTATGTGCTTCCAAGCATCAGAGTCAGCAGGCACTCACATTACATTATCTGTAGACCTGCTCTTTGTATGCTATGACATTAACTCAGCCATAGATTTGCATCTAAACATGTTTTTAATTCGGGGAATGATAGGAAAGGATCCATACTCTCTAACATGTGCAGTACAAATCCATCCTTTTCGATAAATTTGATACTTGCACTTTGTGCAAGGACATGCCATTCTCTCTTCAGGATCCAAAGATACCATCTGCTACAATATGGACATTTTAGAACATTTGTTTTTTTATTAAACCTAAAAATCTAACTCTGAAGACTTAAATCTGAAATACGAAACCTAAATACTTAAATACCTAAAAAAACTTAAAACCCTAATTTTAAAACCCTAATCTATATAACTATCCTATTTTATCTATATATTCGGATTTTTTCTTAATTGATCCTATATTATATATATATATATTTTTATTTATATATTCAGATTTTTTTCCTCTTAATTGAGTTATATGTATGCCTAAACCCTAAAACCCTAATTTTAAAGATCTAGACCTAAATTATGTATATTTCTATACACATGTGTATATACATGTATATATGTATTATATGTGTATATGTATGTGTGTACATATGTTATGTAGGTGTTAAAATCTTGAAACCCTAATCCAAATGACTTAGACCTAAAACATGTATAATTATTCCACTTTATATATATATATTAATTATAGAAGCCGATTTTTTTCTTAATTAATCCTATTTTTATATATTTTCTTATATATATTTAATTAAATTATTTAAAACACTAGTCCTTTTTATATTTATTTATGTATATAATTATCTTATTTTAAATATATATTTATTTATATATTCATATTTTTCCTTACTTAATCCTATTTTTATATATTTAATTATAAATATTTAATTAAATTTTTTAAAACACTAATTCTTTTTATATTTATTTATCTATATAATTATCCTATTTTATATATATATTTATTTATATATTCAGATTTTTCCTTACGTAATCCTATTTTTATATATTTATTTTTATATATTTAATTATATATATTTAATTACATGATTTAAAACACTATTTCTTTTTATATTTATTTATGTATATAATTATCTTATTTTATATGTATAATTTTTTATATATTCAGATTTTTTCCTTACGTAATCCTATTTTTATATATTTAATCTTATATATTTAATTATATATATTTAATTAAAACCCTAATCTTAAAATTCTAGATCTAAAATATGTATATTTTTGTATGCAAGTGTATCTAAATGTATATATGTATTATATGTGTATGTGTATGTGTGTATATATGTTATGTAGGTGTTAAAACCCTAAAACCCTAATCTTAAAGATTTAGACTTAAATCTGAGATACTAAAACTTAAATACTTAAACACCTCTAAAAATCTAAACCCCTAATGCTAAAACCCTAATCATATTCTATATATATATTTATTTATATACTCATATGTTTTTTCTTATTTTTCTCTATATTTTTTCTTAATATAAATATAATTGAGTTATATTATATATGTCTAAATCCTAAAACCCTAATCTTAGAGATCTAGACCTAAAATATGTATATTTCTGTATACATGTGTATATATATGTATATATGTATTATATGTGCATGTGTATGTGTGCATATATGTTATGTAAGTGTTAAAACCCTAATCTTAAAGATTTAAATCTAAAATATGTATATGTTTGTATGCATGTGTATCTACATGTATGTATGTATTATATGTATATGTGTGTTTGTGTATATATGTTATCTACATATTAAAACACTAAAACCCTAATCAGAAAGACTTAGACTTAAATCTGAGTTATATATATGTCTAAGCCCTAAAACCCTAATCTTAAATATCTAGACCTATAAAAATCTAAACCCCTAATCCTAAAACCCTAATCATATTTTATATATTTATTTATTTATATATTCAGATTTTTTTTCTTATTTTCTCTATATTTTTTCTTAATATAAGTATAATTGAGTTATATATATATGTCTAAACCCTAAAACCCTAATCTTAAAGATCTAGACCTAAAATATGTATATTTCTGTATACATGTGTATATACATGTATATATGTATTATATGTGCATGTGTATGTGTGCATATATGTTATGTAGGTGTTAAAACCCTAAAACCATAATCTTAAAGATTTAAATCTAAAATATGTATATTTTTGTGTGCATGTGTATCTAAATGTATGTATGTATTATATGTATATGTGTGTTTGTGTATATATGTTATCTACGTATTAAAACCCTAAAACCCTAATCAGAAAGACTTAGACTTAAATCTGAAATACTAAAACCTAAATACTTAAACACCTATAAAAATCTAAACCCCTAATTCTAATACCCTAATCATATTTTATATATATATATTTATTTATATATTCAATTTTTTTTTCTTATTTTTCTCTATATTTTTTTAATATAAATATAATTGAGTTATATGTATGCCTAAACCCTAAAACCCTAATCTTAAATATCTAGACCTAAAATATGTATATTTCTGTATACATGTGTATACACATGTATATATATTATATGTGTATGTGTATGTATGTGTAAATAGCGTACAAACCCTAATCCTATTTTTATATATTTGATGTAAGAAAACAACTTCAAAATAAAAAATTTATATATTTAATTATATATATTTAATTAAAACACTAGCTTATGTGTGTATGTGTGTGTGTGTGTGTGAATGTATGCATGTGTGTATGTATGTGTTTGTGTGAATGTATGCATGTGTGTATATGTGTATATGTGTCTATGTATGCATGTGTGAGTATATGAGTATGTATATACATATGTGTGTGTATGTATGTAGGTGTGTACATGTGTGTGTGTATGTATACATGCATGTGTGTATGTATGCATGTGTGTATATATGTGTGTGTATGTATGCATGTGTACATGTGTGTGTGTATGTATGCATGTGTATACATGTGTGTGTATGTGTATGTGTGTGTATGTATGCATGCATGTGTGTGCATGTGTGTGTGTGTGTATGCATGCATGTGTGTGTATGTGTGTATATGTATGCATGTGTATACATGTGTGTGTATGTGTATGTTTGTGTATGTGTATGTTTGTGTATGTATACATGCATGTGTGTATATGTGTGTATGTATGCATGTGTGTATATATGAGTGTATATATGTGTGTATATATGTGTGTATGTATATTGCATGTGTACATGTGTGTGTGTATGTATGCATGTGTATACATGTGTGTGTATGTGTATGTGTGTGTATGTATGCATGCATGTCTGTGTATGTGTATGTGTGTATATATTTTATGCATGCATGTGTGTATATATGTGTGTGTATGTATGTGTGTATGCATGTGTGTGTATGTATGCATGTGTGTATATGTGTATATGTCTGTATGCATACATATGTGTATATGTGTGTGTATGTATGCATGCATGTGTGTATATGTGTGTATATATGTGTGTGTGTATGTATGTGTGTATATGTGTGTGTATATGTGTATGTATGCATATGTGTATATATGTGTGTGTATGTATGTGTATGTATGTGTGTGTATGTATGCATGTGTGTGTATGTATGCATGTGTGTAGATTTAAATGTGTGTGTATGCATGCATGTGTGTATATGTGTGTGTATGTAAGCATGCATGTGTGTATAGGTGTGTGTATGTAAGCATGCATGTGTGTACATGTATGTGTGTATGTATGCATGTGTAAATGTGTGTGTATGTGTGTGTGTATGTATGCTCTATTTTCCTATCTCTATCTTCCTTTCTTTCATTATTCTTTATCTCTCACTCTCTCTCTTCTCTCTCTGTCTCTCTGTCTCTCTCTCTCTCTCTCTCTCTCTCTCTCTCTCTCTCTCTCTCTTTCTCTCTCTCTTTCTCTCTCTCTTTCTCTCTCTATCAATAGAGAATAAAACAATCACTTACAAGTATGTCCCTCTTTTGAATCGTTGTCATCAAAGCGTAATGTATGTCGTCTATTATCCAATTCCAAACAATCGACACCAAAGAACTTCTGCAAAATCAAAGAAAAGGGAAATTATAAAACCTAAAGCATAGAGAAACACAAATGCTAACAGTACGCGCAACACTTACCAAGATGTGAGATCTAAGCCGAGAGAGTGTGTGTGTGTGTAGAGAGAGAGATCTGTGTGTGTGTGTGTGCACAAGATAATGCAGGTCGCAATTCGGTTCGTGCATGCAAGTTCGACGGAAGACCAACAGTACTCAAACACGCGCAAAAATGTGAAGTTTTGCTCTCGGGTTCGCGATATGTTTAAAATTCACCACTGGTATATGCGTCGGTGTGGACGTCGGTATATGCGTCGGTAATTCCCAGTAAATTACCGACGCTTATACCGACATGCATACCGATGCTTATACCAGCACATATACCGACGCTTATACCGATGGCTGCGGGCCACACCGAAGATCCGTTTAAAACAGTCATACCGACGGTCACTTGACCGTCGGTATCTCTAATTGACATTTTTCGAAGCCCATACCGACGTCGAGTGTGACCGTCGATATATACAGCATCGATATGCCCCTCATATGTTGTAGTGAGTTCCACAAAAAGGATGGGTTACTATTGTATAAGAACCTATTGTATGTCCCACTAAGAAAGCCCATGACCCAAGTACTTCAAAAATGTCATGGAAACCTTGCAATAGTAAATTTTGGAGTGAATAAAATAATAGAACTCATATCAAGGGATTTTTGGTGGCCTCAAATGTGGAAGGAAGTCAAAGAATATATCGAAACATGTGACACTTGCAATAGATGTAAGGTACCATGACATAAATCTCATGCCTCATGTAGCCTTTACCTATTCCAAAAAGGCCATGGGCTTCATTATCTATGGATTTCCACACCGATGTACCAAAGCCGAATAAGTAAAATTTCATTCTTGTTATAGTGGATATATTTACAAAGATGGCACACTTTCTTCCAACTACCAAGGCAATCACATGTGTAACCACTTCTATACTTTTTCTTAGATACATCTTTAGGATTCATGGATTGCCTGATAAATATTGTCAGTGATCGAAGTCCACAGTTCATATCTAGATTTTGGAACAGCTTCCAATCATATCCAGATTTTGGAACAGTTTTGGAAGCTCCTTGGTGTTCAAGTTAAACTTTCTTCATCTAATCATCCATAGACTAATGGAAAAATAGAATGGGTAAATCAAGTTATAGAACAATCTCTCCACTGTTGCATCAACTCTCATCAAAATGTAGAATTTTCCTATAACAACATTATTCATATATCTACCAAACACACTCCCTTCTTTGCAAATTATGGATAACATCGAAGGATGGAAATAGAACTCTCAAATCATGTCAAGAACCTAGTTGCTAGAGATAAGGCCCAGTACCTCATGGATATTTACAAAGCGCTCAAGGAAGGGATCCATAGAGCGCAATAACAATATAATTATTATGTAGATCAGCATCATGTTCAAAGTCCAACCTATCACATTGGTGATAAAGTGTGGTTACTCAGTAATAATTGGTAGACCTCAAGGCCTTATGCAAAGCTAGAACATGAGAGATTTGGTCCATTTACCATCTTGGCTGAGATTAATACAATCACTTTTATTGGAAGATACATGAAATTAGTTGAAATTCATTTCTAATTATGCAATAGCAAACAAGATATCTCTTATGTTATTGAAGTAATAAGCAAGTTCTCTAATAAGCCTTGTCAAACTCATTGGAAGGCAATTATGTAGATACTCAAGTATGCGAAAGGAACCATTGATTATGGTATTATCTATGAGAAAGGATAATCTCTAGTTGAATATTGTGACTTAGATTGGGTAGGAGATAATGATACCAGAAAATCAAGTTTTGGATATATGTCTTTTCTTGAGGATCAAGGATTTTCTCTTGGATTAGCAAGGAAAAGTCGATTGTAGCAAATCTTCCACTAAAGTTGAGTACAAAGCAACATGTGTTGTAGCATGTGAAGCAGTACGGTTGAGGAGAATCGTATGGAATATAGGAATACAAATAGAAAAGGCAAAAAGGCTAAAGTGTGATAGCCAAAGTTGCACGGCCATTGCCAAAAATCTTGTTTTCCATGCGCATACCAAGCACATAGAAATCGAGTATCATTAAGTGTGTAATTTGATTGAGGACTGGGTCATAAAGATAAGCTATTATTCAAGTGAAGAAAATGCAACAAACATCTTCACCTAGGTGTGTGTGTGTGTGTGTGAGAGAGAGAGAGAGAGAGCGAGAGAGAGAGAGAGAGAAGAGAGAGAGAGAGAGAGAGAGAGAGAGAGAGAGAGAGAAACTTCATCGACACTTTTCAAAGCTTGATATTGGAGCAAGGAGGTATTTCATCATAGGGTGGACATTGAGGGGGGTGCTAGATATACTCAATACTCCATCCTTAAGTGACCATAAATGATGTATGTGGCACTCTAAGTTGTATGGCCCCCATTATGAGGACAAGCCATTGTGAGAGCCTTGACATTTGTGGAACCCGAACCTCCAAGTTAGATGAGGTCTATGTGTGAACGTTGATGGTAATAGATGATCTTTGTGAGCCTAGCCATGAGGTTAAGTAGGGCATAAACTTTCAGAACACTAGGTTGTCATTCAAGGCGATAATAAAGGCCTTGTGGAGCCATGAACGTTCCCCATAGAACCTTAATGGGAGGAGTGCAAAATGGGCCTATCCCCCTGATTGCAAGGCCGAGGCCGAGACAATAAGTGTTTTGGTTGTGAAGATATTGTCGGAGATTACATTTTGCCGATTATTTTGTCTGGCGAGAGCGTACAACATATTCAAAACGTAAAATCTCTTGTTTCATATGTTACGTTGGATTTATATGCTTCATAACCTGATTCAAAAGCCTCCTTTCATGTTACATTAATAGCAACAATTTACTCCCTATGAATGCAACTTGCTACGAAGAGTCACTTTTAATCTTCACATGAAGATGCTAATCTTGATATCAATGATGTTGCTATAGAGTTACAAATAATGTACAATATGCTCCTAAGAGTACTTGCAACTTATTGGTGTTCAACTTTGTGAACTAGGTTATATATTGATCTTTTTCAACTAAGTTTTGTGATTTTTAAAGGAAGCCTTTTTATTGTTAGAATCTTTAAGTGCTTACGTTTCCTCTTATATCCGTGGCTCATGTTGAAAACCTCTTGTATCTAAACAAGGTTTTACATTTTCTTCGTGACTCCCATAATATATTTAAGAAAATATTTTTTTAAACTCCAGAAACTCTTCCATATATAAAGTATTGGATGGTTCGTGATACATTTTATGTAATCGTTCAATTTTAGTCCGCAGGAGTGATCTCAACTGTGGCCGGTGAAGCCATGTGAATGAGAGTGGTGAAAAGAAATTATTTGATGTTAACAATTGATACTCTTGATCCAAGTGTTTGATGTCATTTTCCATCTTAAATCTAGGATGCATGTATGTATATGTTTTCATATATATATATATATATATATATATATATATATATATATATATATATATATATATACAGAGAGAGAGATTAAAGAAGCTTTGTTTAACGAATGCGGAAAGATCCATGGAATGCAGACCAAGATTGAACATGCAACTTCATAGAGTTAATTTATGTTTTTTCACAAGAATCGAAAAACAAAGCTAAGTCTCCTATCGTAAAGCTTAAACCCCAAGGAGTGGTCGCTCGAGAAGTCCTTATTCCTTCTCGAAAAAAGAATTGGTAAGTGTAAGAAAACCCCCCTCTCCCTTCAGACATCACAAAGAACTACAATATGTCAACAATAAGCTTAAAACCAAGTGGGCTCTGCACGACGGGGATGGGAGGTTTACCAACCTCCTCTATAACTTCATGTAAGCTTTGCAAGGTCTTCCATGAAGGCTCGGAAAGAAAATTAGATTTTAGAAACATATCAGTTGGAAGCAAGCTCTGCTAGGAGAAGCGATCGGTTGCTTCGCGACTCTCTGGAACGCCATCAGAGGGAAGGTCCTATGGAAGATCTCGCAGGAAAGATGTGCCCATAAGTTTGGTGACTCCCCAAGTCACTGTTCCTCCTTGGCAAAAGGATCGCTAATTGTAAGAAACCCCCTTTAGGCATCATTAGGAGCTCCTTTTGATCAACAACAAGCTTAATCCCATGTGGGCCCCACATGCGGGTGATGAGAGGGTGATTTACCTGCTATGTAATGCCATTTAAACTCTATAAAAACTACCCCCGCTCTGTGGGATTCGGGGGATCCCATGGGCACTAGTCCCCTTCTCTTGTACTTTTCTTTTAATTAATTCAAGTCCAGGAGAGTAGGCTAAGGCCGAGCTTCCTTTATTAAAAAAAACAGAGCTAAGTAAACACATATCATATTAACAGTCATATTAACACAAAGAGCAAGATAGAATGAACATAAGGAGCAGCTTCTAATGAGCATAATATCATACCAAGGTTGTATATCTAGTCTACAAGTCGAGAACCATGGGATGTGAGAGAATTCTATCTATGATTGTATGTGTGTGTGTGTAGAGAGAGAGAGAGAGCCTTGGAGGGGACGGCGGGATGTGAGCCATTTTTCCTTGAATTTGATGTGAGTGTCTCGTCGTCTCCTCGAGTCAAGTAGACGCTCGATACTGGGAATGCTTTCCCAACCTCTCCGCGAGTGCTTGGGTATCGGATATGGCCTCCTCTCCACGAGGATGGGACGTATGACCCAAAATGGTGGAAAACATTGGTTCTAGCCACTCATCATGTAGGCTATGTTTGGACTACTTTTGGATGGCACCTCAAGATACCTCTCGAGACGGGCTATGAAACAATCCAAGATCCATACAAGACGCTTCTGCACAACTCTAAAAGCCTCATATCCTCTATATGCTTCTGCATACCCTCTCATGAGGCCATCTTGGGTTACCTCCGGGTCACTTCATAACTCTATATTCGTGGCTCATGTTGAAACCCTCTTGTATTTAAACAAGGTTTTACATTTTCTTCATGGCTCCCATAATATATTTAAGAAAATATTTTTCTTCAAAAATCCAGAAACTCTTCATATATAAAAAATCGGATGGTTCCTGATACATTTTTTATGTGGTAGTTCACTTTTAGTCCGAAGGAGTGATCTCAACTTCGGTGGTGTGAAGCCATGTCTATGACAGCGGTGAAGGTAAATTCTTTCATGTTAACAGTTGATGCGTTTGATCAAAGTGTTTGATGTCATTTTCCATCTTAAATTTAGGATGTATATATATATATATATATATATATATATATATATATATATATATATATATATATATATATATATGAATGCAGAACAAGATTGAACAGCCAACTTCACAAAGTTTTATGCTTTTCCACAAGATTCATATACTCTTTGATTATAATCGGAGAAGAAAGCTAAGTAAATACATCTCATATATATTAACAGAAAGAGCAAGATACAATGAACATAAGGAGCAGCTTTTAATGAGCAGACATCATACCAAGGTTGTATATCTAGTCTACAGGACGAGAAGGGTGGGATGTGAAATAATCCTATACAAGCCTGAATATGTGGGTGGAGAGAGAGAGAGGAGAGAGAGGAGGGCCCTGGACGAAAACGGCGGGATGTGAAATAATTCTATCTAAAACTGTATCTGTTGGGGTGTGAAGGGAGACGGCGAGAGAAGGAGAGAGCAGAAGAGAAAGAACTTCTAATTCTCTGCAAAATAATCATGTACAGAAACGGGAAATCGTTGCTACGAATATGTTCTACTTGTGAGAACGCTTATGGTACTGTTCCTTGAGCCACTGATAGCCGGAGACGGTACCGGACTTGAGTTTCTTAGCTCCAGCGGACGCCGCCGTTTTTGCCTTGTCCACGCCATGCTTCATCTTTTCTTGCATGCCGTCACCACCGCCGCCGCCTTCAGCCGTCTGTCGTCGCTTCTGGTGGCCGTCACCTCGCCACAGCCGCCACGGCTTCTTGGCCACCGGCGCATCATCGAGGAGGCCTGGCGTTTTATCGGACTTGTAGTCCCATTGATCCGCCCACGTGAGGCCGTCTGTGGTGTCGAACGGCGCAGTCATAAGATTACGAATGGGCGTGTGTGTGCGCGCGCGTAAAAGAGAGAGGAAGAGAGGGAGGAAGCGAGAGTAACCTCAACCTGTGAGGAGCAAGCGCGGAGATCTTCGTAAGGCGTAAAACCTCTGTAAAGCGCAAGGAGCGTGACTGTGCGACGTGCTAGAAGTGTGAGGTGAGGATATGAAGAAAGACATAGTTTTAGATTGTTATATAAGCTACGTTGTCGGGCCGCCGTGTCAAATATAGATTGCGTCCTGGGACTCGTCACCTCATTCGTCATCTAAGCCGCCAAAGCCTAGGTTTTCAAAGTGGGGAGAAAAGTAAGCGATGTTTCTAGAACAAACTTCAAAGACGCCTCCAAGACATTTTCTTAGTCCAACCTTACCTCTTCATGGAATCTGATTTAAGCCACCTCTATTTTGGGGGACCGAATTATCTAATGAAGGGCACAATACTCAATAAGAATAGCATGTCTAGCACTCTCAAATACCACGAAGGGGAGAGACCATCCAAGCTTTGGAAGAATTTCAAGTGCGAGGGATGTTTTAAGATAGGGTGGATCGAAAGATGACTTAAGTAAGGTAGATTGGCTTAAAACTCAATTGATTTGTGGTTCCAAGGTCAATAATCATAATCTTGTGAGGTAGGACTCAAAAGTCTTTGCCAATGACTCCTTGAAAGTATTCATATGATATCCATAAACGCTTTACCTACCTCACTTTATCCTTGAGCATCTTTGCACATATTCAAACTTCCATTTGTCATCATCAAATCACCACTTGTCACACAAATAAACGAAAAGAAAGAGACAAATAATTAAATAAAGAGAGAGAGAGAGTGGATAACAAGGAATTGAAAGTGATATTAAGATAATAAATTAAAACTTATTATATGGCATCAAGGATTAGACATTAAGGAAAAAAGCTTTGTGTTTCCCTTAACGATGCCTCCTACTTTTCTCTAGTGTAAGCAGCTCATGAAGAATATTGAAGATGTGTCCATTAATCAAAAGCCCGCGAGAGATATACATGATCTTAACATCCGAACCTCACATCACACTCCTTCTTGCATATAAGGTTTCTTCCTTCCTCTCTCTCTCTCTCGCTCTCTCTCTCTCTCTCTCTCTCTCTCTCTCTCTCTCCATATGTGCCATCCATGTGGATGATGAGTTCCAAGTGCTGCTCATTTGATGGATCTCCCTAAGAGGAGATCTTCAAACATAATTTTTCCTTTACTATACTCCTAGTTTTATTCTCAAAAATGGTCTTGGAAGGCATTGATGAGAAAGAAAAAGGGTTTGATGATCATACCATTGGACTCCATGTACTCTATGAAATAGTGATCTCTTTGTGGTATTTTCTCTTATCCTTCTCCTTAATAGGACACTTGGAAAGTTATCTAAAAAGTGACAAATTATCTCTAAAGGATACCGATCCTCTCCCTTATGGCACTATCGTTTGAACTATCTTCCACTTAGTTAGGCACCCTTTATATAAATGAGTCCAACTAGCCCATTCCTCTTGAGCGCACAGTATTATTTCAAGATCATGTGGAGTAGATTGAATAGCGATAGGATTTACAAAGTCACTATTACGAATGAGGTTGTAAGATTCACAATATCTATTCTTTTAAGTATTGTAAATGGTTCATAATAAATAAATGATAATTGTGGACAGTGTCCCATATTCATGGCTCTAGACCTAGACCTAGATGGAACTTTAAGATAGAGTTTCTCTCCCAATCAAAGTTGATTTCTCTCCTTTGAGGGTCTGCATAGGCTCTAGATCTATCGTAGTTCTTTTAACTCTATCTTTAGCAAGCCTAAGCATATCTTTCATATCTTTTAAGTAGTCATTTGCATCTTGTACTTTCTCATGATATAATCCTACTACATAAGGAACTCTTGGGTGAAGCTCATGCATAAGCACAAATGGACTATGTCTCATGGAGGAGTGCTTCACACTATTACATGCAAAATCTTCTAGATATAAGCACTATTCCTAATTATTTTTTCATCCATTTACACAAGCTCAAAGCATTTTGTCAAGCATTTGGTAAAACACGATTGCATAACCCATATAGGTTCACTAGAAAGAACCTAAAAAATTGTGGTGTTTTCAATGTACTTGTGTTATAATATGCCTAAGAATCTTGGTTACCCTATCCACAATTACCTAGAAACAACTCATTTCCTCTCTGTGTCTCTGATCATCCTACAATGAAGTCTAGAATTTGGTGCATTTAACAACATACCCTAGGATGTCCTTTTGATTTCCAAGATAATAGAACTATCCATTAACAAGATCATATTTCTTGTTAACTATTGGGTATTGTGCACTAGGTATGTCATGAAACTCATAGAGTACTTCTTGGCAATCTCTATAGATTCATACACACACACACACACCCCTTATCTTCATACAACGGATATCCATCATTTATATTGCAATTCTTCCACTTGATTCTTCTCTATGTTTGCATTGATACTCCATCCTAAGTGTAAGTTAAGACAATAATGATTTGGAGGAACATGATCAGATGGCTATGTCTATGACTGAGCTATATTTAGTTGACAATGTCTATTTCTTAGTACTTGAGTGGAAGACAATTGAGAATGTTTGGAAGAAGCTATGTAATCCCTATGAGAAGGACATGATGTCAACAAGTTATACCTTATGCGGAGGTCATATGTGCTTCGAATGTGAGATACTTGATGGATAAAAACCATAACAATTGTTTTGATGCCCTAATAATGAAACTTTAGGCACAGAACCTGAACATAGATAAAAAAAATATTTTCTTGTTATTGTGCAAGTCATCCAATTCATGGGATATATTGTGCATACGTATCAACATACTGCACCAGGTTGCAAACTCATCTACACATATACGAATTATTGGTAAGTGAGGGAGCTCGGAGAAGGTACAAAATACTATCTTCAAATGTGGAACCTCACATGGTTAAGCATCAAGGAAATATTTTCAACATAGAGGTAGAGTCAAGAACCAGTAGGACAAGCAAAGCAATAGAGAAGGAACATTTTTCGAGACTAGGAGGTGGTGTGCAATCAGTAACACTAGTGGGACACATGAAGGACTTTAAGGTCTCTAAGAGTTCCAAGAAAAGGGACAAAGCCAATAAAAATGCTGATGAGCATGGTACAAGATCCATTTCCAAAGAAACGTGGAAAGGGAAAACACACGAAGTTTACAAAGTTTCAAACAAAGCCAAGACTTCGATGGGTATGACTTTCGTAAACCAAGAGTGTTTTTCGGTCTATCGTATGGCATTGAGTAGTGAGATCCTATTAGATGAAGTGCTTTCATTAGGTGGTGGGACTATGACATAAATGCTCTCCTTCTCATGGCTTGGCTCCTAGGTATGGTTCGGCTTGACAACTCATATCAATGTGACATGGAGAGCATTAGAGATGTCCAATTTTAAATTATGGATGGAGTAATCTTAACTCTAAAGAACACCTAATCTCTACCCCCATTTATATAAAACCTCATGTCACACATATAACTAGTGGATAAAGGTTCTTTAGAGATCCCTATTGAAAATTTCTGGCATAGTCAGATGTGTCACATTCCATACGATGGGTTCCTAGTATTGTTTCAAAAAGGATGTATACAAATAATGTCATTTATAGATTTTTCAATTTGTGAGCATGAAAAGTTTGGGAAACAGACATTAAGTAAGCCTATGGTGCTTCAACAAGAACTTCCAAGGAATGCATTAATGTGGTTCACACAGACATGTGTGGACCAACGCCCACTAAGGTTGCTCAATGGTGCAATGCACTTCATTATCTTTGTACATGGATCAATGAGAAATGTCTCGGCATTTCCTCTCAAGTTGACTAAAGTATTCTCTATCTTTCAAAAATGGTGAGTTGTAGTGGAACCTAAGACCGATAAGAAGATAAATGCACATTGGTCAAAAAATAATGGAAAACATGTGGGAGTTCCACAAGCATTGCCAATGGAAGGGCACAGAGCATGAGTTGACGGATCCATATTGGGAATGATGTAGCCCAAGGGATGAAGAGGGCCATCTATGACTGCCTTCTCTCAATGCTACATTTTGTAGTGTTGTGCCTATCACCGAACACACAACCAAGGGGTTGTATATAGCCCAAAAAGCATGGATATGTAATGCTTGCAGTATTCTATTCTTCCTTGCAAAAAGAGGTTCAGGGAATGGGTAGTTTTGAAGCTGTATGGTGAGAACCATGTGTTTATATTCCCAATATGACAATTGTGCTTCTTCATTCACTATATTATTTACTATGAAAATTATACTATATAGCCTGACATACAGAGATAGAACTGGTACAGAACAATGGTTTTCATTATTCATATAAATGGGTAGGACAAGAATAACAACTCTGCGATCAATGTAACTCATAAAATCACCACTTCTCTCTGAATCTACAATGGAACGAATCAATTAGCGGTTGGGTTCAATGGATATGTTTGTATGTGCGTTTGCATGTGTGTGCGTGAGAGAGAGAGAGAGAGAGAGAGAGAGAGAGAGAGAGAGAGAAGGCCCTGGGCGAGGACGACGGGATGTGAAATAATTCTATCTAAAACTGTATCTGTGGGAGTGTGAAGGGAGTTTGCCGGCGAAGGAGAGAGGAGAAGAGAAAGAACTTCTAATTCCCTGCAAAATACTCATGTACAGAAACGGGAAATCGTGGCTACGAATATGTTCTATTTGTGAGAACGCTTATGGTACTGTTCCTTGAGCCACTGATACCCAGAGACGGTACGGGACTTGAGTTTCTTAGCTCCAGCGGACGCCGCCGTTTTTGCCTTGTCCACGCCCTGCTTCATCTTTTCTTGCATGCCGTCACCACCGGTGCCGCCTTCAGCTGCCTGTCGTCGCTTCTGCTGGCCGTCACCTCGCCACAGCCGCCATGGCTTCTTGGCCACCCGTGCGTCATCGAGGAGGCCTGGCGTTCTATCGGATTTGTAGTCCCATTGATCCGCCCACGTGAGGCCGTCTGTGGTGTCGAACGGCGCAGTCATAAGATTACGAATGGGCCTGTGTGTGCGTGCGCGTAAAGGAGAGAGAGGAAGGGAGGGAAGAAGCAAGAGTAACCTCAACCTGTGAGGAGCAAGCACGGAGATCTTCGTAAGGCGTAAAATCTCTGTGTAGCGCAAGGAGCGTGACTGTGCGAGGTGCTAGAGTCACACATAATGTTTCCCTTCCCTTAAGCCCATTTCCTCAAAAATGGTGTTGGAAGCACTTTTCAGAAAGACAAATCCATTGAACTCCATGTAGTCTATGAACATAGTGATCTCTTTGTGATATTTTATCTCATCCTTCTCCTTAATAAGACACTTGGAAAGTTATCTAAAAGTTTATAAATTCTCTTTAAAGGGTGCTCTGCATCTTATCCCTTGTAGCACTGTCCTCTCATCTATCTTTCCACTTAGTTAGAAACCCTTTATATAAATGAGTCCTAGTCCATTTCTCTTGGATGCATAGTATTCTTTCAAGACCATGAGGAATAGACTAAATAGAGATAGGCTCTAAAAACTCACTATGAGGAATGAGGTTGTAAGATTCAAAATATATATTCTCTTAAGTATTGTTAATGGTTCACAATACATAGGAGATAATTTTGGACAAGGTCCCATCATGGTTCTAAACCTAGAGGGAAATTTAAGATATACTTTTTCTCATACTTCAAAGCTGATTTCTCTCCTAATTTGAGGGTTTCCATAGGATCTAGCTCTATCATCAGCTATTTTAATTCTATCCTTACCAAATCTAAGCTTATGTTTCATATATTTTAAGTAGTCCTTTGCATCTTGGACTTTCTCGTGATACAAAACTACTACACAAGGAGCTCTTGGTTGAAGCACATGCATAAGCACAAATGGACTATGTCTCAAGGACGTGTGCTTGAAACTATTACATGCAAACTCTTCTAGAGGTAATCAATCCTCCTAAATAGTTTTCAACCTATTTACATATGCTGAAAGCATATTCTCAAGGATTTGGTTAAATTTGATTGTATAACCCATATAGGTTCTCTACAAAGATCCTAGATAATTTTGGTGCCTTCATTGTACTATGTATTAGAATAGAAATAACCATGTTATGTTAACCTATCCACAATTACCTAGAACAACTCATTTCCTCTCTCTATCTTGGGTAGTCCATGAAGGTGATCTATTTTCCATGGGAATTTCCAATGTGTTGAGAAGAACACAAATCCTCAATCTTTTAACTTTATTGATCTACCATTTAGTGCATTTAAACACATACTCTAGCATTTTCTTATGAATTCCAAGATAATGGAGATACACATTAACAAGATCATATGCTTTGGGTATTGTGCACTTAGAGGAATGTCATGAAACTCAGAGAGTACTTGTCGCCTCATCTGTAAATCTCTATGGATTCACACACACACAACCCCCTTATATTTATACAATACATATCCATCATCGATATTTCAATTCTTCCACTTCATTTAGCTCCGAGTATGCATTGATACTCTATCCTAGGTGTAAGATCTAGCAATGATGATTTGGAGGAACTTGATTAGATGATTAAGTCTATGATTGAGCTACATTTAGCTGACAATGTCTATTTCTTAGTACTTGAGTGCAAGATAATTGAGAATGTGTGGAAGAAGCTATGTAGCCCCTATGAGAAGCACATGGCGTCAACAAGTTATAACTCATGTAGAGGTTGTATAAGATTTGGTTGTCTGATACAAATCGAGTTGAAAGCCATATCAATTACTTTGATGTCTTTATAATGCAAATTTAGGCAGAGACCCCAAACATAGATAATGAATTTTATTTTTCTTGTTATTTTGCACGTTATCTGAGTCATGGGTTAGATTATGCATGAGTATCAATAATATTGCACTATATTGCAAACTTGTCTACACAAATGTTTACGAAGTATTGCTAAGTGAAGGAATTTAGAGAAGGTCCAAAATTCCATCTTCAAATGTGGAAGCTCACACGGTTTAATCATCAAAGAAATCCTCTCAACATAGAGGTATAGACGAGAACCAAAAGGATAAGCAATAAAGAACAATAAGTTCTAAAACTAGGAGTTGGTGTGGGATCACTAGTGGACATATGAAGAAGGATTGGAAGGCCCTCAGAAATTGAAGGAAAGGAAAAATCCAACAAAAATGGTGATGAGCATGGTATGAAATCCATTTCAAAACAAATATCAAAAGGGAGAAACAAGAATCTAACAGAGTTTCAAACAAAACCAAGACTTTTATGGGTGTGACTTTAGTAAACTAGGAATGTTTTTTGTTTATAATATGGCATTCAAGGTGAGATCTTATTAGATGAATTGCTTTCACTAGGTGGTGGGACTTGTTGGAACACCAAGCTTACACTATGCTTGAGGTGGATTTGATCTACATAAAAAATCTATCGTTTGGATTACATGAAAAAAAATATCCATTGGAGAGTTCTTTTACTTATGCTCATTTATTGTATTTTTTTAGAATATTTTTTATGGATCATTTACCATTGTTAAAGCCTAGAGCTTTACACATGTAAAAGGAGAAAAAGAGAGCTAAATTTCCATGAATTTGAGGTGGTTGAGTTGCAATCAATGAATCAATCAATCACCTAAAAGTAGATCAAACTAGATCTTCACTTTTCCTAGATTGTAGGAAAGTCAATTGATTCTCTTCAACAACCTTTACTGCCTTCATTTGAATTCAAAATCCAATTGTGGAAGTTGTGGAGCACTTGAAAATTGTATATAAAGACTTCAAATCACTTTTACATTACATGGAAACAATATACATACACTTGTGGCCATCATTGTCTTCCTCCTTCATTTTTTTGCATCATCTTCTTCAACAATAGTAAGCTTGCAGAGGTTGTTGCTCTCTCTAGAGAGCTCTAAATTGGATCAATAAGAATGCATTGGAAAGATATTACTATTTTTTTTATGTATATAAATTTTCAAGGTATTTGGTTTAGTAGATTGGGACAAATCGTAGTTTTTCTATCTCAAGGTCTACCTCTGTGCATTCCTAAAAAATAGGAGGTACCACTGTTGAGTATCGACATCATTCCAAAAGCATAATTTGCTTATTTCTTGTAGTCTTTTGCATTCTATACACCAAAAAATATGTGCATCACTCTTGAAAAAGGATTTTTTCCAATTTTAATCATGTTCGCTGCTATGCGCATTTGAAGTTCATTGTCTCATCCAAAGATAGTAAGTTTTTTGAGCTAGTCAATGCACAAACCTATTTGTTTTGTGGCGGCTCTTTCTCCTTGATGCTCCTACAAGCTTCTGTTAAAATCTTCTCCAAGTTCTTTCAGTGGTATCAGAGCTAAATCAAGATGGGTGATGACTTTCCCTCAATGATTAACAAGCTTGATCGACACAACTATGTGGCTTGGCAAATCAAAATGGAGGCCTATTTTCAAGGTAGAAATATTTATGGAATTATAGCAGGTGATTAAGCTATGCCTATTCCAAGATCCAACGGAGGACCTACACAAGAGGAGACAGATAAGCTCATAATTTGGTGCGCAAGGGATGCTCAAGTAAGGTCATACATACTAAAATCTATCTCTTACTTTCTATTACCACACATTTGAGGATTCAAGACATCTCAAGAGACTTGCGATGCCCTAGACACTTTCTTTTCTGCTAGTACCAAAGTAAGAAAGAGTCACCTTTGGAACAAGTTCAACCAAATGAAGAAGACACCTAAACAAAACATCATAGAGTTTGTTACCAAGATCAAGGAGGTTGCGGATCAGTTAGCATCCATTGGAGAGCTGATTGAAGAAGAGGCTATCATGAGGAATATTCTCAATGGGATTTGAAGTGACAGGTAATGACAATCCTTCACCACGGCTTATGATCTCATCATGGATGTGAAAACTATAGACTTCAACATCTTTTTTGGACAATTCTTCAATCAAGAGGCCAACATTAGCATAAAGGAAGGTAATTCCTATCATGGTAGTTCAACTAGTGCTCTATATGCAGATAATAAGGACAAGAAGTTGAAAGGCAAGAAGAAGGAAGAAGATGAAGAGGAGACTTTCCAAGCCAACTTCACAAGCAAGAGCAAGTGGAAAAGGAAGAAGGAAGGACCAAAGTATGACAAAGCCAAAGATCAAAATGTTCAACCTTGTGCCATCTGTGATAAGACCAACCACACCGCTCAGAATTGCTGGTTCAATGGGAAGACCCAGAAAGGAAGTGGAAGAGGTGGATATGGAAGCAATAGAGGCAGAGGTGGACACAACTTCAACGATAAAAACAGAGGCCATAATAGAAGGGACTTCAACAATTATTCATAAGATCAAGCACATGATGACTCATTCCTTCTAATGATCTAAACCACAAAGAAGCTAAAGAAGATGATCATTTGTTCTACATAGATTCTGGATGTTCAAATCATGTTGCAGGCAACATTGTTCTTCTATGTGATTTGGAGAGTCCAAAGCATAGACATGAAGTTCAAATAGGGGATGACACAAAGCACAATATGGAGAAGATTGGTAATGTCAAAGCTTCCAATGGTAGGATAAACATTTTGAGTAAGATTCTCTATGTACCCACTATCACAAAAAACCTAATAAGTGTAGGCCAAATAGTTGAAAAAAGGCTTGCAAGTTAGGTTCACCCAACATGGATCTTGTTGGAGTTAGATGTCTGCAGAAGCACACGAACAACACAAGGAAGAAGAAGAAGCTTGAAGCACAACACACAATATTGAATGTATTAGCACTAGAATGTACAAAGATAAGTAACACATTAGGGCTACAGGCATATATACAAGCTGAGGAAAAAAAACCTCCCAAAGACGAAAAAAAGTGCCCCACTGGTCCTAGTGTGTTGACACACATCACTACCTAAATATATCAACAACTCTCCCCTGGGAGTGATGCAATGAACAAGCAGCTAACACTCAGATATAAGGAAAGGATGTAAGCCCAAAGCTTTGCGGAAAGTTTCAAACTTCTCCCTAGGCAGAGCCTTCATGAAAAGGTTTGGAACGTTCTCCTGCATGGGCACATATGCCAAGCTGATCTCTCTAGCAGAGAACCTCTCCCTCACATAATGATAATGCACCTCAATGTGCTTAGTGTGAGCATGGAACACAGGGTTCTTCACAACTGCGAATGCACTCTGATTGTTAGTGAAGATGGTGGTCGCACAAGACTGACCAACACAAAAATAAGCCATAAGGTGTCCGAGCCACACACACTCAAGAGTCACTCTGAGCTACCCGATACTCATCCTCATAACTCGAAGTGTCCAAAATGTAATAAAGTAAGTCTATGGTCTAGGGATCCAACTCCTTCAGACAGATCTGAAATCGGATACCGTTTGGTCGCTCGTCTGTAGGACCAAAGATCTCAAGAATAGACTCATGCATAAGTCATGTGCTCTCATATTCAAGTAAACCACTTAGCCTAGTGGTTAAGTCTCATGGTTGTGAAGGAGGAGGTCTTGGGTTCAATCCCCATAGGGAGCATGGGGAGAGAGTTTTGCCCAAAGAGCTCTAGAGCCTTCTAACTCAAGTTAAGGTGAGTTAACTTGAGGCTAGTGGACTTAACTCAAGAGGCAAGTACACCAACCACTAGTGGACTCTAGTGGAAGGTACTAAAGCAGTGGACGATATCACTCTAGCCACTAGTAGACTCTAGTGGAAGATATGAAAGGAGTGGAGGAGATTGCACATGCACTTGTGGACTCTAGTTACATTTGTGGTCCTCGTTGATTCGAGCAGCTATATATACAGGCATAAGGGGGAAAGTCATCTCTCTAGCACGTGGTGGTCGTAATCCTTAGGTTGTTGCATTGGTTGCTTCATCATGTTCTCTTTATTGAAGAAGTGAAGCCTTCCTTGGACTAGCTTGTATGAGCCCATCGTTTGCCTTTGTGACTTGGGTTCTGACCATCTCTTGGTTAGAAAAGTGAGGTCCATCCTCTTCAGGTTTGTTGGCTAGCTTTAATGCCTTTGAGAGCATGAAGAAGAGTTATTTCTAACCAAATCTAGAGCATTATACTCCATACTCAATATATAGGATTGAAGATATCAACCGTTTTGCCTTGTCCAAGTTATGTCATTACTCATAGAGATGGGAGGTATGTGGTTCGAGTCCTATTGACACCATCTGAAGCTATCTTTCTCTGGTTTTGCTTCGGAAGACTTATAGAACCTGAAGGTCATAGGTTCGAGACAATTACTGTCGAGTGAATTGCTTCTCTTTAGGCAGAGCAAGTACTCCTTCATTCTGACGTCGCGTGCTCAAACCCCGTCTATCATCATCTGTAGAGTGCGTCATTCTTTTGTTTTTGTGCTTGTGGGAGCGTCTGTAGCAAACAAATCCATCTAAACCTGATCTACAAAAGATGATCCATGACATTTATAAAGATGAAGATTGGCTCTTCCAAAGGATAAGGGGAAGGACGTAGCTAAATTGGGAGATAAGTATTCTCCAAGTTAATGATTGGTTTCATTATTTGTTTTTGTTCTGTGCTATCAGTAGGATGCATTTTTATCATTGAAGGAGGGTATTAAACTTCATTCTTGATAATCTTGATGCAAATTATTGAAATCTACATGAAAGAGCATAAACATATTGAAACACTCATTAAGCACAAGCATGCATATAGGAAAGAATGTTTTCATACACAATTTATATTTTCTTCTTGCTTGCAAAAGGATTAGGATGCACTCAAGTTTGTGCACATGTATACTTATAACTTTTTGTGAGGTAGAAGATAAATTGTTTGTGCATGGATGATTGGATGCACACATGTCATGGCCTAGAATGTATCTCTAGTCATTTAAGAATAATGTTCTCGCAAGTAGTGAGAAGGAAATTCTTCGAACTCTTTGACAGCAAGTAGTTCCCCAACAATCCCAAACCACTAGAAGTGGTACTTAAAGTCCAAATGTTTGATATCACCTGGAAGTGTATCAAAGCTTATTAGCTTTAGAATCTGAAAGGCAATAGTATGTACTTGGACTTGAGTAGGGGAAAGATCTCTAAAAAATATCGTAGGTAAGCCAAAAAGCTTAGAGAAGCTCAAGAGATCTTAATGATAAAGAACAATTCTTTAGTTTATCGCATGATCAATAAGAATTGATTAATCTTGGCCATGGTTGTCCAAGAATTGCGATTGGAACTACTGTAAAGTTTTGCCCAAGTATTGGCAATTGAAATAGTTAAATGTTCCAAGTTTGAACAAAAGTAGATATTCCAAGTATGTAGTCTGCAACCGTGAAGACGGTACTTAAGTCTGTGGAAGGTAAAATATAAGGGTTTGCCTATCCTTAAAAGGATTTTGGTACAAATCCTGAAAGCATGAGCGGATGCTTAGACTTAAGCAATAGGGAGATTCCTGTAAAGTCCCTGGGGTAGGTACCTAAAGCATTAGTAAGAAAGGAATCTAAAGATAAGAAGTCAAAAGCTCTTGTCGCTACAAATCAGTCAAATATAACCAATTAGACTTGAAATTGATAAATTCAAGATCTTGGAATGATTAGTGGGTTTTTCTTATGAAAATCCTGGTAAAGAAGAATGGATATTCCATCAAAAGGTTTTCAAGTTCCCAAAGGAAAGCACAAGATCATCTGAAGGGATCAAAACCTAGAAAATCTAGTTAGAGGTAATACCTAAAAACTTCAAAATTTTGGAAAAGAATTGAAGCAAAAAGGTTCTCTATCAAGAGATGTTTTAGACTTTAGGATAATATTCCCTCACACGTTAATGTGAATATAAAATAGGGTGGTATGGGACACCAGATTTTATACTCAAATTGATGTAGAAAAGATGGTATGGGACATCAGACCGAGTTGATGATTATCTTTTAGTCCTAATTTGGATCTTGAAGTTAGGTTTAATCCTCAAGGGAATTAAAACTTCAAAGAAGTAGTTTAATTCATGAAGGATGAAAATAGTATCTCAAGATATTTCAAGATAACTTCAAAGTCAAGGAAATTGAAGATATGAAGTAAGTAACTTCTATGATCTTCTTAGAACACTTCAAGCTTAAGTGTTGTCGATCAAAAATATTTGATAAATTTTTTAAAAAGTTGGAATTTGACTTTGAGTTGATCTTTTTAAACCAAGGATTTGATTGACTAATTCAAACACCAAGTTCCCAGTATAACTTGGTAAATTCACCCTTTTAACTCAAAGAAATGCACAAGAATTGCATTCCCAGTAAGGAGTCAGAAAGACTGAATATGACCTGAACTTAGTCTCAAGTGAAGCATTATTTGAATACAAAAACTCATCAACACAACCTTAGTGGCTCGACATACTAATGTTAGTTATCACACTAGTATCTTGTGGTTGGATGATTTTTTTTGGATTTGCTTTGAATCCTTTTGACAATCTAGCTTATTTCTCTTAAAGATAAAAATGCTTCAATACCCTATTGAAACATATCTTTGAGAAGTTAAAGTCCTGAGTCATCTAGACTTTGACTCATAGCAAATTTACGTGTCTTCGAAGTATGAATTGGTTGTACAGAGTTTTAGTTATTTCTTTCTGCTTTCCAAATCTTTTTGAATTGGCTCATACATGGTATCTGATTCCTTTTGCAAAAGACCAGGGTTAGCCGGTTAGAATTAGATAACTAAATTGAACATCCTAGATAGGTGTTATGTAGAAGAACCTTTTCAATCTTCAAAAGATAATAAGTCTAAGTGGACCTATGTATTTGAGTTTGCTTCAAGTTATAGCATAAATGATTTCCTAGAGTCCAGTATACTCTAGAATAGAGAAGTTAGGAATTGCTCAATAGATTGAAAATTCCCAAGAACTTTTAGCTAAAAACTAGTCTTTGAGAAAAGTGTCCTAAGTTGGACGAATTTCATTGCGAATTTGTATTGGGAAAGTTATAATATGGTTGACTCAAAGAAAATGGTAACTTTCTCTTACAGTTTGCATAGGACTTTTAAACTCATTAGGACAAAGTAGTCCTCTAGTCGGGTGAAAAATTCAAGTAACTGTTGGATCAAAGTAAACCATTGTACAGACATCTAAGTTAGATGTTTGAGACAACCAAACTTCAAGTTCTCCAAAACAAATTCAAGTGAATCCAGAGTTCTCAAAGTCTTGCAAGGGATAAGAATCCCACCTTCATTACTAAGTCCTTGCACCAGTTATGCCTAGAAATGGACTAGTGATTGGAATCCACCTAGTTCATATGTTTGTCCCTAGATTGCACATCCAGAAACTATGAATTGGCCAGGGATGTGTTTAGATCCAGCCTTATTGTTCTTTCGCTAGTTTGTACTTTGTCCAATTCATCAATGTGCAAAATGAGATAGTTTTTTGAATCATTTTTTTGGGCAGGGACGCCACCACAAAGATGAGACATGTTCTTCTAGTTTTAGAACATGACCATGTTCTTCTGGTTTAAGAACATGATGCTCGGGGGTTGCCTACGAATACTATATATAGCTTTATTTTTGAGGACAAAAATCTTTCCCAAGGGCGGAAGAATTTAATAAAGTAAGTCTATGGTCTAGGGATCTAATTGCTTTGGATAGATCTGAAATCGAATACCATTTGGTCACTCATCTGTTGGACCAAAGATCTCAAGAAAAGACTCATGCATAAGTCATGTGCTCTCATATTCAAGTAAACCACTTAGCCTAGTGGTTAAGTCTCATGGTTGTGAAGGAGGAGGTCTTGGGTTCAATCCCCATAGGGAGCATGGGGAGAGAGTTTTGCCCAAAGAGCTCTGGAGCCTTCTAACTCAAGTTAAGGTGAGTTAACTTGAGTCCAGTGGACTTAACTCAAGAGGCAAGCACACCAACCACCAGTGGACTCTAGTGGAAGGTACTAAAGTAGTGGACGAGATCACTCTAGCCACTAGTAGACTCTAGTGGAAGATATGAAAGGAGTGGAGGAGATTGCACATGCACTTGTGGAATCTAGTTACATTTGTGGTCCTCGTTGATTTGAGCAGCTATATATACAAGAATAAGGTTCGGAGGAAAGTCATCTCTCTAGCACGTTGTCGAGAAGTTGTGGACATATGGCTGGTGGATCGGTCAGCCACTAAATCCCTCGGCACACACAGGGTGTATGAGACAATCGTAGGTGTTTTAGGTATATTTTTCTTTCCTCTAAGGTAAAAGAAATTCTATATTACTGAAAAATCTAGGAAATATTGAGTAGATAATTGTAACACTTTAAACTTCTAAGAACCGTAAGGTTGGGCTGCTCTATATCTATCAATAGCTTCTTGAGGTATAGATAATATCAAAGTTTCCTCAGTTAATTTTTCTTTTATAATTTCGTCTTCTTGGATTTCTAAATGATTAGGTTGTGTACGCCTAATTAAGGGTGGTGGAAATGAATCTATGTTATCTAGAGGGTCACTAGATGCAATCGAAAATAATGCTATAAATCTATTAAGACAATAATCATGAGATTTTGAAATTAAAGATTCGTCTGTAATAATATTCTTAACTACTTCTACTTCTACTTCTGAAGGTGTGTTATTTTCAGCTTCAATTGGATTTTCAAATGACATTGACAAAAAAGATAATGCAAATTTAAATTGAATTAATGCTAATGACAATAATCGATGATTACAATGCTATAAATCAATGATATAAATTCTCTAAAAGATTGCTAACAACTAGAGAATCCTATACAAAAGCTTAATCAAGGTTAATTTCTATGGATTTATATCAGATTGTCGGATATTTGAATTGATGAAATCTTCACTCTTGTGACGATGCTCTTCGATTCTTTTGCTTTTAATGTTTGCAAGAAACATTAGCAAAATAAGTATATCTCAGAAAAATCATTTACATTCAAATTTGCATGCTAAAATTATTCATACATATGCTACACATGCCTATAAACTCATGCTAACATATACTCTAATGCTCATGTTCATATGTGCTATTATGCATATTTACTAATGTGCACATGCATTAACACTAATTGGTATGCACTAAGGGTTTTAAACTCATGTATACATGTACATTTGCACTTGCATCTAATAAGTGTTTGAATTAAATAACTATACTTACTGATACACATGCATATGCTCATGCATATACCTCACTTATGTACATGTTACTTACTCACTTATGCATACATGCTACCTATACAGGCACACATGCATTTTCTTAGGCACATGCATTAATCATATGCACATACATAAACACACATGCATCTATCTTAACATACATATTTTACTCAAATAGACATGTATCTTATTTCATATGCATTTATTTACTAATGCATTCATATGCATACATATATCTCTATTTTATGCTCTGAAATATTCCAAAGAAGAAAGAAAACACATCTATGGATTGTTCTAGTCTAGTGCACAAAAAGAGAAAGAAAACACGTTTGACTTTAGTGGAATTCTCTTTCTAGAGGGAGTTCCATAAGCACATTCTAAAATCTATCCAAATGAATACAATTCCAGAAAGGATGTCACATGTTCTCCGCATGAGAGATATAATGAAGACAATGGATACCATCAACACCATCAGAATCCTTTCAATTTTTTGCAAGCAACAAGATGTAGGTTTACATACACCGCAACATTTGATCCTTAATTAAGGACTCCCATGTTGAAAACATGAAGACTGCCATAATTATGTAAAGATTGGAACTGTAATCCCACGAGCTGGATAATATAGTATGTCTGACATATCGAGTGTCAAAGTCTGTGAAAAAAAATATCACAAATGCAGGAAGCCATAAGGAAGCAGTGCATCCATAAGTATTGGTACATGCTACATCATGACAGATGATATAAAGCAATTCGACTTTCAGAAGCCATAGACTATGTCCAGGAAAGACCTATACTTACCTTAAGCAACCCACAATGGAGCAATTGTCAAATTTTCCAGTCACATAACCAAGTTCATCTATTTACAGGAGAAACCCATCCAAAATATGTGCTACCAACCTTCCAGGTTTTACAGCAACGCCGCCACTACACTCTCTCTCCTAATGTCTCGGACATAAACTGTGCCAATCAGCCACTCTCTCAAACTAATTCTCTGTGCAAGTCTACAACCATCAACATCGTCCTCTCTCTTCTCTCTATGCGTCCACCTTTTGTCAAAAAAGATATGCCTTCTCTACACTCTGAGATTTTAAAGGAAATGTCTGCCTGTCATGCTCAAGCATTCGTATCTCTCTATGCATATTCAATTCTGCAAGCAATTGAGTATCCTGAGCATCTTCGAGCAAGCTTAACCGAAAGAATTCGCTAACTGAATGGCTAATGAAGCTGGTGCTCCCTTTTTCAATATAGTCTGCATATGCTACGAGTTCTGCAGCGCCGCCATCTTTCATTGTCTACTAACTCATTTTGTGCGCGTACAGTCTATGGAGCAGGGAGCCTGCAGTAGAGTAGAAAAGAATGGACCCTTGAGAGGTCCCGAGCGCAAGAGAAAAATATTTATGAAATGACAACCAGTGAATAGCTGTGAACTGGACATGAAGCGGCTCCTAAGAAGATTTACTGCGGTAGCCCATGGACAAACGAATCTCAAATGGGGGAGGAGCAGATCCCTCGACCTCTACAGCACGGCTTTCCCATCCTACAATGAGGGAATAGGTGCCTTTGGCAAAAGCAAAGAGGCGATCGGACATTGCCATCAAAAGCGACGGGTTCTGGATCCATCCCTCCAAAGAACCTGTTCCGATGCTGCTTAGATCAGAAACCACGAACCCGACGTGCCATGTCCCTTGAAGCCTCTTCTACCCTCCCAGATTCATGTCATTCCCATGCAGTCACTCCATTGTCTACTCAACAATAGTATGCAAAGCTTACAGTACTCAATGAAATAACTCTCCGATATGATAAGAACGCAAAAAAAATTCTCTTGCAGAGTAGCGAAGCTCTCTTTCTCTCTCTCTCTCTGCCTGCGTGCACAAGAGCTAAAAGACAAAAAGTAAAACTCTCTCTTATGCATACATAAAAAGCAAGAAGAGAAACGAAAATAGTACCTGAAAGAAACATTAGGAGAAACTAGCATAACATACTCATATATATACACACACAGAACTTCCTTTTTACCACTCTTTTGATTTTTTACTTTAAGTTCTCATCCACACTTTTGTCCACACATCTCTACCATACTTTAAATTAGCTTTAATTCCACAACACATCTGTTGCATTCTTTTAACCATTTTCATATATACCATTCATTTAAAGTTTCTCTTTAACCTCCTTTAATTGCATCTTTTACTCAAACCGCTCCTTAAAACACTTTAGTTACATATTGCTTACATACCATTCTTTTTTTCTAGCACTCATACACACCACTAGCTATTTATCCATATTAATCATTTGTTTAATTTAATTTCTCTAATTTTCATAATTAAATACTCCATTTAATTTATGCTTAGTTTAAGGATTTAATTTACTAATACCTTAGTATTTAAATTCACACACATGATTAAAGTAATTAGTTATATCATAGTTTAACTTTAATACATAAATATTTAATTTATAGATTAATGTATTTAAGTAAGAGCTATTCTAACCCTTAAAATATACTAAAACCCTAGAATACCTACTTGAAACCCTTCAAAAACCCATTGAAACCCTTTGGAAATTAATTAAAAACCTAGTTAAACCCTATCATTAACCAAAAAATAGTGCACCTAACTTAAATACATATGAATAAATGTAAACCTAGGGTTTTAAACCCATGATTCAATACTTTATTGACCTAAACACACATTATATAAGCAGTTTAGGGTAAACCATAATATGAACTTTTGTTTTCTTCATCCATTTGAACCTGCAAACACTTAACAAGATATTATTTCCAAGCAAAATATTGTAATAATGAGATTAAAATTGACCAATAAACATTTTTTAATTTTCCTGGTCATCAATGGGAAAGTTGAAAACTTTTCGACATTCGCCCCCACCAAACTTGCACATCGTCCTCGATGGGCCAAACCTGCAGATCATGGAAGGCAATATCAAATTCTTTTGAAAAATTATTCATGACTCAAATGCAAATAGTATATAAAAAAAATGCTTCTATCATTAGTACAAAACAAGTTTTAGAAAGAAAGTATATAAGTCATTCAAATAGTGTTGGTACTAACTCTTCTATTAACTCTGTTCATAAGTAAAGCATATGTTATATAAGCCTTCTATCCTCATCTCCTAGACACTTGCCATTAAGATACAAAAAACTAATTCCCCTCTAGCATACATCCACCTTATATAGCCCGCTTTTCAATTCAGAAGTGATTTCAAGACCACAACTGATTTATTGAAATCATTTGATTTTTCTTTCTTTTTTTTTCATAATTTTTCTTTTTGTCATTTTTCCTCTTTTCATATGCAGTAACCATTAATGTACTACTTTCAATTTTTCTTCGCAACTTTTTTGATGAAGGGGAAAGGCTTAACCCTTAATCAGAGCAAAGGATCTAGAGTAAGCTAAAGCAGGAACTAGGATCTCTTTAGCTAAATGGGTCAGATTTAAGGAAGCTTACCTATATAAAACAAGCCTACTTCTACTAGGAGTTGCAAGTTAAGGGTTCCTTCAATTATTCATATGATAGCCATAGGTCTCTAATCCCTATCTTCTCTTCAAGCACATTCCTACTTCAGTATAAATTCTACTTTTCATAATTTTAAGAAATTTCTTAACCTATCTGAAGAATGTACATATCTAATTATGATAATGCATGAATTTTCATAATAAATTAAAACATAAATCAGGTTTAGAACTTTTTCACCTGATCTATATTGACTCCATCTTCAGCATTGCCTTTCATACAAATATCGCTTTGATTGCTTGAATTTTAAACAGCATGTACTATCTTCGATCTCCTGCGCTTCATCTTTATCATAAACTAGTCTTATTGGTTCAAAAAGCATCTTCAACTCCTTCTATCAAGCAACAATGTATAGACTCACAAGAAAATTAGTTTTTATAAATAAATTTTTATTTTCATACATATAAAAGAAAAAAAACATATTTAAAAGAAAATTTAAACATTATTTTTATTAAAACTTCATTTATCATTTTCTTCATCGGATAATAAATCATAAAATTCTTCATTTCTTTGTTTAAATATTTTAACTCTTTTACCTACAATTAAATTTTTAAGTGGAGTTCCATCTAACTCTCGTAAGGCATACGTTCCATTTTCATAAATTTTGACCACCACATAAGGTCCAAACCAACGCTTTTTTAATTTTCTATGAGCATCATACTGTGTATCAAATGTGCTATCATATATCAATACCCAATCATTAATTTGTATTGGCTTTGGCCTTAACCTATGTGATTTATCAAAATATTTTTTATTTTTAAGACGAGATTCTTTCAATTTAGTTACTGCTTCATTTAACCTTTCATTCCCTTGCTTTAGTTGCTGAATTCTTAGAGCTAATAAGTCTTGAGTAGATAGATTATCTTCCCAAGGAAGCGTAGTCCAAGTAAGGATTTGGGTATTCACTGGAAAAATTGGTTTTTGGTAGTACATTAGCTCTGCCGGCATAAATCCTGTCGTTCTAGTGCAGGTCATTCTGTCAGCCCACAAAGCAAATGGCAAAAATTTTGGCCAATTCTTAAGTTCTCCTTTGCAAGATTTAGAAATCGCTTTTATGATAGGAGAATGCCCTCTTTCAATCTTTCCGTTAGCTTCAGGGTTATATGCAGTCGTAAGAGCTAAACAAATTCCATGCCTAGCAAAGAATTTTCTAGCCTCTTGTGCATCTAATTCGCCCCTATCAGCTACTATCTTCTCAATATACCCAAACCTTGAAATCACATCTTCAAGAAGAAATTTACATACAGTAAAAGTTGTCTTGGATCTAAGAGCTCGACCTTCAATATGGTTAGTAAGATCTTCTCGTGCAAGAACTATATATCTCATCTTATCGATACCTTTGGGCATGGTTACTAAGTCAACTACCCACTTATAGTGTATGCATGGTGGATATGTAGGATGCAGTGGATCCCTATGCTTAACCGATGAATAAACTTGACATACATCGCAAGAATCCAGAGATTTCTTACATTAACATAAATACCTTGCCACCAGTAACACTCTCTAATTTTTTCATAAGTGGCAACAAATCCTTTATGCCCAGCCCATAAAGTATCATGCATGCTCTTCATGACTTGCATCTGAAGATTCTTAGTACCTAGTACTCTTTGTGGCATTTTGATCTTCCCCCTTGCATGTCTCCAAATTAATCCATCTTTTAAGAAAAAGTTAAATGCTTTTTTTCTAATATTTCTAAATCTATTTGAAGACCATGTAGGTAATCTAACCAAAGTACTAAGATACCTCCCAATATCTAGCCACTCTCCTTCATATTCATCAGTATTAAATTTTTCATATACATATACTTGGGAATCATAATTAATCATATTACTATCTACTTTGGCTTCATCATTCTCATCGTACCTAGCTCTTGAAAGCATATCAGCAATAGAGTTAGATTTACCTGAAATATGAATTAAAATTGGATTTATAAATTTGATATAAGAAATCCAGCAAAGCATTGCAATATCTGGTGAGGAACAATTTGTGATCATGCCAATTAGCGGTAAACAATCTCTCTCCACAATCACATTTGCTCCTATGAAATATTCTTTATGGGACTTTAGAGCTGTGACTAAACCCCAGAGTTCTCTTTTAATTTGTGGGTAATGTCTTTGAGTGTTATGCAAAATCTTAGCTCCAAATCTCACAACATATCTTTTACCCTCTAAGCATTGTCCTGACTTATGACCCAGCCTATTCCAATAGGGCTAGTGTCAACAGTCAAAATAATAGGCTTAATATTAGTATAATCTACTCGCTTAAGGATTGGAGCTTCTTGTAATAACTTCTTTAATCTACGCATTGCTTGAGTATGTTTTTCTGTCCATAAAAATTTTCTTTTCTTCCTTAATAAATCATAAAGACAGTCAGATATATGTGCAAAATGTGGTATCCATATGACATAGAAGATACAAGCTCCTAAGAATCGTCAAACTTCACTCACATTTTGACATATCTCCAAATCTTACTAATGGCGTCAATTTTCTGAGGGTATGGCTTCCGTCCATAATAGCCACAAAGAGGACCTACAATTAGGACCTCATTAACACCAAAAGTAGATTTTTCTATAGATAATGTTAAGCCAACTTGAATAAATCACTCAAAGATTTTTTTTGCAATCAAGGATATGAGCCTTTACAAATCTTCGACAACCATCTTCATCCACAGTGCTATCTTTCTCTTCTTCCAAGCAACCCTTAATGGGAATGTCATCTATAAAGGGCATAGTAATGTGAGGAATAAAATCGTGCAAAACCAAATTCATTGCACTCATCATGTGTGCTACTGAATTGGTCGCACCTTGAGGTAACGTACGCATCCTAACTAATCCCAAAGGTGTTTTCATGGTAGTAATGTCTCTACTCTCTAGTGCCAATTGAAATTGATCATACCCAGAGTAGAGATCACCCATTGAATATATAGAATTGCCTGAAAATGCTTCCACAAATTCATCCACAATTGGACCTGTACCCACATTTCTAATGGTCACTTTATTAACTGGTTGAAGATCTTGGATAAACCGAAGTTTTCCACTCTTTTTGGGCACAGTAAACCAACGGTTTGAATAGGGAGCTGAAGAGGATTCTAAAATATGCATGTGAATTTTTTCTTTAAGTAATCTAATCAGCTCTAGAAGATGAGCTTTAGGTACAGGAATAGGGTGCAAATTCCAAGGAATATGGGGAATAGTGAAAATAACCATCGGTGAAACTATCCTAGGATCTGCACATCCTATCTTTGAAGGCTCTAGAGAAAATGCTCTTCCATGTTGCTCAATAATCTTCAGAAAATACTCTTTTTCTGCTGAAGAGGAAACCGCTAGCATCTAATTTAATTTGATTTAAGGATTCTTTAGTAAATACATGGCCAATATTTGTCGGATTTTTGAGGATTGGCTCATGACTTACATTCTTTATAATATCATTACTAAATTTTGGTAGTGGTTGAGCTACGGGTTTAACCTTCTTACTAGCAGTTTTATATTTGGTCTCCACTAAGGCATCATACTCATGATTAATACTAGAGGCATATTCCTGAATTAATGCATACACATCAAGAATATGGGAATTAGACTTATCTTGATAACAAATTTCTTATTCTTCTAATGTTGAGAAGCAAGGTGTAGTTTCAATGACATATTCAATCATTCATTAACAAATCTCCTTTGTTTTTCAAATATTTTTCATATTTTTTTATAAGTTTTCTTGGAATTTGTTTAAAATGAGAAATATTTAAAGTAGTAGATGGAAAATAAACAGTCATTCTATCTAAATTCTGTACAAGATTTTGTGAGATTTCGAACCAAAGTCCACAATCATCTCGCTCAACAGTGGCATTTACTCGAAATCCTGATCTAAGTGTCTTAAAGGAATTTTTCTTAGAGACCTACAATTACGAGGATGGTTTATACAAAGCGTCATAAATTGGCCTGAATCGATTAATGCTACTTGCGGTTTATTATTATTACCTATCTTAACCATAGTTTCAGTGGTACCCCTAGCCCAATGTTTCTAAGTATAATGGCTATTTGGGTCATCATTTCCTTTTTCTAAATGTCCAATTACAGGACCCAAATAATTTCTACGATCACAAGATTCTAGATACTCAGATTCATTAATTTGTACAACACTCACTTTCGGATCATCCTGATCTTTCCTTTCCTCCATTTCTATATCTTCCGTTCTATACTCTATAGGTTCTCTTCGTCTTTTGATGATACTCATAAAATCTTCCTTCACATCAGTTCTTGAAAATGCTAACCATTCCTCTAATGCCATGGTTACCTCTTCCTTCATAATTTTTTCATCCATAACTTTCCGAATGTCTATTTGTTTCTCGATTTGAGAGATTAATCGAAAAGTCGGAGGTTTCTTTTTCGGTTTTTCTTCCTTACTACCTTCTTCACGTATGGGTTGCATTTCATTAAGTTTATCCTGATTTTTATCTTCACTTGCAGTTTTCTTTTCTAAATTTTCTCCTACTTTCTTTCCTTTACCCTTATTTTGAGGTTTCTTTTATTGTTCCTGTTGTTTTGGTTCTTGACTAGGATCCATCATAGGCGGTTCTTTAATTGTATCAGTAGTTTCACCCTCTTTTCTAGCCCTAGTTGTTCGTTTAGATTGTCCCTCTTCATCCCGTTTTCTTTTCTCGTCTACATTAATTTCATGAGCATAAACTGAGAGCATATCTACTGGCTCATTCCAACATGTCTTTGATCTAATATCTGAGCTCGTAGCATATAAGCTCTCAATTGATAACTTTCCTTGACTAGGAGTATCATAAACTTGATTCCAGAAATCACAATTAGAGTCATCAGTATCAAGCCTACAAGCATATGTATTTTGGCTTGTGGAGGCTTCAAAGAAGGTTTTCATACCCCCTTTGCCATAGTTTGATGCCAAAGGCCTTTTTGTTACATAGTCACAGATCTTTCGATCTACTTCTGTGACCCAATTCCTATCCTTGGCCTCTTTGACTAAGTTGCATGTCCAGTGTGGATGCTCTAAATCATCACACCAGAGACATCTCCGTGCTTGGTTAAATGGTCTTCTAGCTGGCATCTGATTCCTACGATTTTGTTCTTATTCTTTTGGTTTCTCCTGATCTCTCAATTTAACCTCTTGCATACTCTTTATAGTAGCTATGTCAGTCGCCAAAGTCTCCACATGTTTAACAAGTGATTCTACTGATGTTTTTAACATTGTAATTTCTGAGTCATCCTTTCTAGGGTTACGAGAAGTGGGGTCATAATCTATCTTTCCTGGCGCATCTCTTTCATATATTCTTGGAGTTTGCATCTGATTTCGCTCCTGTCTTTGGGCTAATCTATGGACAGCTTCTCGAACATTATCCCAATTTCCAGTAAGCCCACTCGCAGTCGCTCCATCCTCAAGCATCGGTTCTAGCTCACGTCTAAGAGAAGGATCTAGCATGTTTAGGAATTTTGTAATTTATCCGATTCTAGAGCTGTTCGGTCTTCTTGAGGCATTTGGTTAAATTTTATATCAAACTCAGTTAACCCCTGGGTAATATGTTGGTCTAATTTCGTTGTTCCAACCCATCGCATAAATGTGGCTCTATTATTCTTACTGTAATCTTCATGCAAAAATTCAGTAGGAAGCAGAGTCTTAAAATCCGCCCAAGTGATGTTTGGTTGAACTACTCTCAATTGGATTGTCTCTCTAGTAAAACCATGAGCAATTCGTATAAATGTTTCTTTTTTATTGTCTTCACGTAACCCATATTGTTCTGTCAATTGTTCATAATATTTAAGATAAGCTGTTGCATTTGTCCCATTAAATTCCCCCTATCCTTTTTAATTGCATCTATGATCTTCCAAATACATTGCTCTTCAAAGTGGTCAGCCATAGTAGATAAGTCTAACTTTATAGATAAAAATGAAATATAAGTATATAATTCTCGTAATAATACATCTATTTCTTGATCCTGATATGATTACGTGATAAAAGAAACAAAAATACAGAAAATATTCCTACTCCTTTGCCAACAAAACTAAAGAAAAGTTTCCTACTGCTTTGCAAACAAAAATATAGAAATTTTTCCTACTTCTTTGCAAACAGAAATGTAGAAAATTTTCCTTCTACTTTGCATATAAATAAGAAACTTTTCTTACTACTTTGTAAATAGAACAAAAAACTTTCCTACTATTTTGCAACAGAAATATAGAAAATATTCCTACGATTTTGCAAACAAAAATATAAAAAATATACCTGATCAACCTTGATGAAGAAGCTCTTTGTGAATGTGCTCAGTGCAAAATCTTTACATGCATGTGCAATCGTGACTTTCACGAAAGTTGATGGATAAAGGTGATGTGACGAGGAACAGTCAGCTGCAGCTACAAAGGATGTCGACACTTCTCCTTCAATCGCCAAATTGCCTATATATGCATATGCAAAACAGAAAGTAAATATACCTTTATACCTACGGTGTCATGCCGAACCTTCACGTCAGGTTCACCAAATTGTTGGGAAGTTGTGGACATATGGCTGGTGGATCAGTCAGCCACTAAATCCCTCGGCACACGCAGGGTGTATGAGACAATTGTAGGTGTTTTAGGTATATTTTTCTTTCATCTAAGGTAAAAGAAATTCTATATTATTGAAAAATCTAGGAAATATCAAGTAGATAATTGTAACACCTTTAAACTTCTAAGAACCGTAAGGCTGGGCTACTCTATATCTATCAATAGCTTCTTGAGGTATAGGTAATATCAAAGTTTCCTCAGTTAATTTTTCTTTTATAATTTCGTCTTCTTTGATTTCTAAATGATTAGGTTGTGTACGCCTAATTAAGGGTGGTGGAAATGAATCTATGTTATCTAGAGGGTCACTAGATGCAATCCAAAATAATGCTATAAATCTATTAAGACAATAATCATGAGATTTTGAAATTAAAGATTCATGTGTGATAATATTCTTAACTACTTCTACTTCTACTTCTGAAGGTGCGGTATTTTCAGCTTCAATTGATTTTCAGATGACATTGACAATAAAGATAATGCAAATTGAAATTGAATTAATGCTAATGACAATAATGGATGATTACAATGCTATAAATCAATGATATAAATTCTCTAAAAGATTGCTAACAACTAGAGAATCCTATACAAAAGCTTAATCAAGGTTAATTTCTATGGATTTATATCAGATTGTCGGAAATTTGAATTGATGAAATCTTCACTTTTCTCACGATGCTCTTCGATTCTTTTCCTTTTAATGTCTGCAAGAAACATTAGCAAAATAACTATATCTCAGACAAAATCATTTACATTAAAATTTGCATGCTAAAAGTATTCATACATATGCTACACATGCCTATAAACTCATGCTAACATATACTCTAATGCTCATGTTCATATGTGCTATTATGCATATTTACTAATGTGCACATGCATTATGCACTAACAATTTTAAACTCATGTATACATGTACATTTGCACTTGCATCTAATAAATGTTTGAATTAAATAACTATACTTACTGATACACATGCATATGCTCATGCATATACCTCACTTATGTACATGTTACTTACTCACTTATGCATACATGCTACCTATATAGGCACACATGCATTTTCTTAGGCACATGCATTAATCATATGCACATACATAAACACACATGCAACTATCTTAACATACATATTTTACTCAAATAGACATGTATCTTATTTCATATGCATTTATTTACTAATGCATTCATATGCATACATATATCTCTATTTTATGCTCTTAAATATTCCAAAGAAGAAAGAAAACACATCTATGGATCGTTCTGGTCCAGTGCACAAAAAGAGAAAGAAAACACGTTTGACTTTAGTGGAATTCTCTTTCTAGAGGGAGTTCCATAAGCACATTCTAAAATCTATCCAAATGAATACAATTCCAGAAAGGATGTCACATGTTCTCCGCATGAGAGATATAATGAAGACAATGGATACCATCAACACCATCAGAATCCTTTCATTTTTTTGCAAGCAACAAGATATAGGTTTACATGCACCATAGCATTTGATCCTTAATTAACGACTCCCATGTTGAAAACATGAAGACTGCCATAATTATGTAAAGATTGGAATTGTAATCCCACGAGCTAGATAATATAGTATGTCTGACATATCGAAAGTCAAAGTCTATGAAAAAAAATATCACAAACGTAGGAAGCCATAAGGAAGCAGTGCATCCATAAGTATTGGTACATGCTACATCATGACAGATGATATAAAGCAATTCAACTTTCAGAAGCCACAGACTATGTCCAGGAAAGACCTATACTTACCTTAAGCAACCCACGATGGAGCAATTGTCAAATTTTCCAGTCACATAACCAAGTTCATCTATTTACAGGAGAAACCCATCCAAAATATGTGCTATCCACCTTCCAGGTTTACAGCACTGCCGCCACTACACTCTCTCTCCTAATGTCTCAGACAAAAACTGTGCCAATCAGCCACTCTCTCAAACTAATTCTCTGTGCAAGTCTACAACCATCAACATCGTCCTCTCTCTTCTCTCTATGCGTCCGCCTTTTGTCAAAAAAGATATGCCTTCTCTACACTCTGAGATTTTAAAGGAAATGTCTGCCTGTCACGCTCAGGCATTCGTATTTCTCTATGCATATTCAATTCTACAAGCAATTGAGTATCCTGAGCATCTTCGAGCAAACTTAACCAAAAGAATTCGCTAACTGAATGGCTAATGAAGTTGGTCCTCCCTTTTTCCTGCAATGAACTAATGCGTTTCTCTCAATATAGTCTGCATATGCTACGAGTTCTACAGCGCCGCCATCTTTCATTCTCTACTAACTTGTTTTGTGCACGTACAGTCTATGGAGTAGGGAGCCTGTAGTAGAGTAGAAAAGAATGGACCCTTGAGAGGTCCCAACGCAAGAAACAAATAATTATGAAATGACAACCACTGAATAGCTGTGAACTGGACATGGAGCGGCTCCTGAGAAGATTTACTACTGGAGCCCATAGGCAAATGAATCTCAAACGGGGGAGGAGCAGATCCCTCGACCTCTACAGCGCGGCTTTCCCATCCTACAAGGAGGGAATAGGTGCCTTTGGCAAAAGCAAAGAGGCGATCAGACATTGCCATCAAAAGCGACGAGTTCTGGATCCATCCCTCCAAAGAACCTGTTCCGATGCTGCTTAGATCAGAAACCACGAACCCGACGTGCCATGTCCCTTGCGGCCTCTTCTACCCTCCCAGATTCATGTCATTCCCATGCAGTCACTCCATTGTCTACTCAACAACAGTATGCAAAGCTTACAGTACTCAATCAAATAACTCTCCGATATGATCAGAACGCAAAAAAAATTCTCTTGCAGAGTAGCGAAGCTCTCTTTCTCTCTCTCTCTCTCTCTCTGCCTGCATGCACAAGAGCTAAAAGACAAAAAGTAAAACTCTCTCTTATGCATACATAAAAAGCAAGAAGAGAAACGAAAATAGTACCTGCAAGAAACATTAGGAGAAACTAGCATAACATACTCATATATATATACACACACAGAACTTCCTTTTTACCACTCTTTTGATTTTTTACTTTAAGTTCTCATCCACACTTTTGTCCACACATCTCTACCATACTTTAATTAGCTTTAATTCCACAACACATTTGTTCCATTCTTTTAACCATTTTCATATATACCATTCATTTAAAGTTTCTCTTTAACCTCCTTTAATTGCATCTTTTACTCAAACCGCTCCTTAAATCACTTTAGTTACATATTGCTTGCATACCATTCTTTTTTTCTAGCACTCATACACACCACTAGCTATTTATCCATATTAATCATTTGTTTAATTTAATTTCTCTAATTTTCATAATTAAATACTCCATTTAATTTATGCTTAGTTTAAGGATTTAATTTACTAATACCTTAGTATTTAAATTCACACACATGATTAAAGTAATTAGTTATATCATAGTTTAACTTTAATACATAAATATTTAATTTATAGATGAATGTATTTAAGTAAGAGCTATTCTAACCCTTAAAATATACTAAAACCCTAGAATACCTACTTGAAACCCTTCAAAAACCTATTGAAACCCTTTGGAAACTAATTAAAAACCTAGTTAAACCCTATCATTAACCAAAAAATAGTGCACCTAACTTAAATAGATATGAATAAATGTAAACCTAGGGTTTGAAACCCATGATTCAATACTTTATTGACCTAAACACACATTATATAAGCAGTTTAGGGTAAACCATAATATGAACTTTTGTTTTCTTCATCCATTTGAACCTGCAAACACTTAACAAGATATTATTTCCAAGCAAAATATTGTAATAATGAGATTAAAATTGACCAATAAACATTTTTTAATTTTCCTGGTCATCAACGGGAAGGTTGAAAACTTTCCGACAATGTGGTGGTCGTAACCTTAGGTTGTTACACACAATAGGCTGCTTCTTGCTTAGCCAAGATATGCATGAGCTACCAAGCATGAAGTAAAAACCACTAGTGGACACACAAGTGTCAAAGCAACCAGCCCAGTCAAAGTTAGAAAAAGCATGCAAATCTGGCGGTAGTGATCCTCCCTTGGGATAAAATAATCCAAGTAGCTGAGTACCACTCAAGTAGTGAAAGATGCACTTAACTGCTTGCCAATGTTTGATTCCTAGGCAATGCATAAACCTACTCATCTTTGAGACAACAAACCTGAATATCTGGTCGAGTAATGCATAAGTAAATCAAGCATCCAACAACCTGCTGATAGAGAACAACATCAAATGCATCTCCAACATCATGAAGACTCAATTGTAAACCTGACTCCATAGGAGTGGCAATAGGTTTATAGTCTCCAAGGCCGAGACACTGCAATAATGTGTAAATGTATTTCGTTTGACACAAAGCCATTTCACCATCAACTTGCATAAACTGAATGCCCAAATAATGATGCAAATGCCCCAAATTAGACATCTCAAATGAGGCATGAAAATGAGCATTAAAATTAGGAATATGCTTGTCATGAGGACTAGTGAGCAGCATGTCATCAACCTACACAACAATGATCAGAAGCACATCATTAGTATGCTTAACATTTAAGGTGCTCTCAGTTGGACTGTTCTCAAAGCCATGTGCAATCAGATAGGCATGTATCTTTTCATACCAAGCACATGGTGCTTTCTTTAAACCATATAATGCATTCTTTAACCTACACACCTTCTTTTCATGCCCTTTCTCCAAAAAGCCACGGGGCTAAAAAGAATACACTTCTTCATGAAAGTCACCATTTAGAAATGTTTTTTTAATGTCGAACTGATTTGCATTCCAACCATGACAAGCTGCAACTATAGAGATTCTACAAACAGTAGTGATTCGGCATGTAGGTGCAAAGGTCTTATCAAAATCAATGCCTCTTTCCTGCACATAACCCTTTGCATAAAGCCTAGCCTTATACTTGTCAATTGTTCCATTAGGCTTACGCTTCAACTTGTATACCCACTTAGTACCAATGGCCTTCTTGCAAGGAGGCAAGTCACATAAAGTCCAGGTACCAATCTTCATAATAGCATCATATTTAGATTGCATAGCAGCCATCAATTTTCAAAATTTTATGCTTCATCAAACAAAATAGGCTCGTGCTCATCACAGAGACTAGAGCCAGCCATAACATAGCAACTTGATGCAAAAGAGGCACTACGAGAGCCTAAATGAGTATGGTATGACAAAGGTGCATCTAATTTGCTATCATGCAAAGCCTGTACAAGCCAGTTTGGCATAGTTTTTGCCTCCTTAATATGAGCTCTCTCATTAACAAGTGCATCATGTAAATCTGCATAAGAAATGGAATGATCTGCATCATCACATGAAACCTGCAAAGGTTGAGAAGTTGCCTCATTAGGACCAACACTAGACTGTCCACCTGTAAAAAGAGGCAACAAAGTATCGTACATGTCTTTGGAGCTAATAGATGTCTCCTTAGTACATGAAAGTAAAGGCTGAATAACATCTTCCACAAAAACTACAACATGGCTAACCAAAATGCGTTTAGTCTATGGATGTTATAGATGATAACCTTTGCCTTTAAGATTGTACCTAACAAAAATACATTTTATTGCTTTGTCATCCAATTTCTTGTGATGTTGTTCATGCACTAATGCATATGCTAGACAACTAAAAACACACAGGTGAGCAACAAATGGCTTACAACCATGCCAAGCCTCATATGGAGTGATAGACGTTTATGCTTTAGTGGGACATCTATTAAGTACATATGCTCCACACATAACAACCTCAAGCTAGAAACTATGTGGTAAAGCCTGACTCTTGACCATACACCTTGCCATCTCCATGAGTGACCTATTCTTTTTCTTAGCAACTCCATTTTGTTGACGTGTATGGCACTCTACAATGATGTTTTATCCCATGTTCAACTAGAAATGCGTTAAAGTTAGAAGACATATATTCCCCCCCTCGATCAGAACAAAGGGTGCCCATTGTACATGATGACATATTTTCAGCCAAAATGAAAAACTATTTAACGCACATAAACACTTTGGGCTTTGCGTTCAATGGATATACCCATGCATGCCTGAGAAAATCATCAATGAAACACGAAGTAAAGATAGTTTCCAAAAGAGGGTGTGTGCATAGGACCACATACATCACTGTGAACAAGTTGCAATTTTTGAGTAGCTCGATTTGAATCATCTTTTGGAAAGGAGGAATGCTACATTTTGCCCAAAATACAGCCTTCACAGACATGTTTACGGGGTGCCTTAAGTTTGGGCAAAGAGGACACCATTTCATATTTATGTAGGCGTAGCAAACAAGCAAAATTCAAATGACCAAAGCGTACATGCCAAAGCTTTGCATTTGACATAGCCTGAGAATCATGTACTACACATGCTGAATCATTCATAGATTTTTCATAGTCTATGAGCTTATATAGCCAATGACATAAAATGCGAGAAGCAATAATCACATCGCCATGTCATAGATCATGAATTGTACACCTATCATCAACAAATTTCACAACCAAGCCAATCTTGGCTAAAGCTAAAATTGATAATAGATTCCTCTTGATCCCTGGCACAAATAAATCATCTGACAAAGTGAAAGAACTACCATTAGCAGTAGTCAGAATGATCTTACCAACTCCCATGATAGGATAAGAGGAGTTTTTGGTGCATGTGATAGTATTCCCTATAGGGGCAAGCTCGAGTGAAGTGAAACAACTGCACTGCGAGGTAATATGTTTGGTTGCCCCACTATCAAAATTCCAAACATCTAAGTCTACTACAGACATACACTGCTCATGAGAAGATGGGTCAAAACTGCAAACAGTAGTAAATGCCCATTCTTCATTCTGCACAAGATTAGTAGACTCTGTTCTCGATGTAGAGGCCTCTGCAACAACCTTTCGGCCTCTTTCGTCTTTGCCTCTTTAGCACCTAGTTTCAGATAGCTCTTAATGACATGATCATTTGCTTTATAGTATTTACAAAACAATTTTTGCTTTTCTGATTTCTTCTCATCTTTGTCTTCCTTCTTCGAATGTGTAGCATTTGCAGATGTCTCCTTACTAGTAGATGAGCTCCATTTACCTTTGCCCTTTTGACTATCCAAAAAATCTTGATCTACAACATGCATAATAGACCTATTCTACCTAGACTCATCTTCCTGCAATAGAACAAAAACCAACTCTTCAAATGTTAAGGCATTTGGATTTCCTTTCATTATAAAATGAAGAGTAGAAGCAAAAATCTGATATGAGTTAGGAAGACCATTCAGAATAGTCTACACAAGTGAACTATCAAGAAGGACTTCATAAGGAAATCAACTGTTCCTTCAAATCCTTGATCTTTGTTAGAAAGTTATCCATAGAATCACCTTCATTCATATGATCACTCTCCAACTATTTTTGGAGGTAAGCAAACGAGCCTCATTCCTAGCCTGGTACAATCTGCTAAGTGTATCCAAGCATCCTTAGCTATTCTGCAAGAGCAAATGTGAGGAATAATGGCAATTTTGACAGACAAAGCTATCAATGCATGTGCCTGAGCATCTCAACCATCCCAACAAATTTTCTTTGCAATAGGTGCAACAAGAACCGCAACACGAACAGGAATTTGTAGAACATCACCATCTTCCATGCCATCAGCATCAACTTCAGTACCTGCATTTGCAGGTGTAATAGGACATTTTTCAACATCCTCGACAATATTCCACAGTCCTTTTGCAACCAATACATGATGCATGATATAAGCCAAGAATGGATAATTGGTACCATCCAAGTTATCCTCAATAGCCAACATATGCAGTACATCGCTGCTTTCATCCATGGCCATGACTAAAGTACCTTGATGCAAAAAAATGACTCTATCTGAAAAATTTGAACACAACTACCCAAACGAGTTCTACTAGACCTGCAGCAAACTTTCAGACACTTATATTGGCAAACCAAAACCTGTATATATCTTTGGCACAAAAAGATGAAATTTCTTGCACAAGCACTATGATAGTGCATTCGGAGGCTGAAACGAGCTCAGATCGTGATTTCGGCACGATAAAGTGAAGTAGTTTTGATCTCCTAATCACCCTGAGTATGCACACCAAATTTCATGCAATTCTTAGACTATGTCTAGAGGACTATCGACGATGCCCTAGATGAAGCGGGGACCTGCTCTAATACCAATTTGTTGGAGTTAGAAATTTGTGGAAGCACGTGAACAACACAAAAAAGAAGAAGAAGCTTGGAGCACAACACACAATAGTAAATGTATTACCACCAGAATGTACAAAGATAAGTAACCCATTAGGGCTATAGGTATATATACAAGTCGGGGGAAAAACCTCTTAAAGAGGGAAAAAAGTGCCCCGATGGTCCTAATGCGTTCACACACATTACTACCTAAATATATCACCAGAGCTTTTGTGGAAGATCCATGTCAAGGGCTCAAGAAGATAGAAAGAGGTGAGAAGCATGGTAGGCTCTTTAGTTTTGAAGTAGGATAAACCTCTACTGGAGAGATCAACTTGGCATATGTGCCCACGCAAAAGAACATTGCAGACCTTTTCAGGAAGGCTCTGCCTAGGAAGAAGTTTGAAGCTTTCCGCAAAGCTTTGGGCTTACTTCCTTTTGTAGATTGATTCCACATATCTTGGCACTTCCTTATACATGAGTGTCAACTCCTTGTTCACCGCATCACTCCTAGGGGGGATTTGTTGATATATTTAGGTAGTGATGTGTGTAAACACACTAGGACCATCCGGACACTTTTTTCCCTCTTTAGGAGGTGTTTTC
>CM035433.1:56670457-56702957 GCA_020310875.1 Ceratopteris richardii | reverse complement strand
TGAAATCAATCCACAAAAGGAAGTAAGTCCAAAGCTTTGCGGAAAGCTTCAAACTTCTCCCTAGGCAGAGCCTTCCTGAAAAGGTCTGCAATGTTCTCCTACGTGGGCACATATGCCAACCTGCTCTCTCCAGCAGAGAACCTCTGACATAATTATAATGCACCTCAATCTGCTTATTGTGAGCATGGAACACAGGGTTCCTCGCAATTGCCAATGTGTTCTAATTGTCAGTGAAGATGGTGCTAGCAGAAGATGGACCACCCAGATCTGCTATAAGGCATCTAAGCCACACGCACTCAACACTCGCTGTGAAATCTGATCTATATGAGCCTCACAACTAGAAGTGGCCACAGTAGGGTACTTCTTGCTCAACCAAGATATACATGAGCTAGCAAGCATGAAGTAAAAGTCAGTAGTGGACACACGAGTGTTATAGTAGCCACCCTAGTCAGAGTTAGAAGAAGCATGTAAATTTGGTGGTAGTGATCCCCCCTTGGGATAAAACAATCCAAGTAGCCGGGTACAACACAAGTAGCGAAAGATGCACTTAACCACCTGCCAATGCTTGACACATAGGCAATGCATGAACCTGCTCATCTGTGAGACAACAAACTGAATATCTAGCCGAGTAATGCATAAGTAAATCAAGCATCCAACAGCCTGCTGATAGAGAATGGCATCAAATGCATATCTAGCATCATGAAGTTTCAATCGTAAACATGTCTCCATAGGAGTGGCAATAGGTTTACAATCTTCAAGACCAAAATGCTGCAATAATATGTAAATATATTTCATTTGACACAAGCTATTCCACCATCAACTTGCATGAATTGAATGCCCAAATAATGATGCAAATGCACCAAATCTAGCATCTCTCAAATGAGGCATGCAAATCAGCCTTAAAATCATCCATATGCTTCTCATGAGGACCAGTGAGCAGCATGTGATCAACATACACAACAATGATCAGAAGCACATCATTAGCATGCTTAACATATAAGGCGCTCTCAGTTGGATTGTTATCAAAACCATGTGCAATCAGATAGGCATGTATCTTTTCATACGAAGCACATGGTGCTTGCTTTAAACCATGTAATGCCTTCTTTAACCTTCACACTTGGTTTTCATTCTCTTTTTGCACAAAGCCACGGGGCTGAAAAACATACACTTCTTCATGCAAGTCACCATTCAAAAATGCAGTTTTAATGTCCAACTGATGTATATTCCAACCATGATGAGTTGCAAGTGCATAGATGCTATGAACAATAGTCTTTCGGCATATACGTGCAAATGTCTCATCAAAATCAATGCCTCTTTCCTATGCATAACCCTTTTCAATAAGTTGAGCCTTATACCTGTCAACTATTCCATCAGGTCTACACTTCAGCTTGTATAGCCACTTAGTGCCAATGCCTTTCTTGCTAGGAGGCAAGTCACATAAAGACCAGGTACCATTTTTCATGATAGCATCATATTCAGATTGCATTGCAGTCATCAAATGTTCAGAATTTTGTGCTTCATCAAATGAAACAGGCTCAGTCTCATCACAGAGACTAGAGGCAGCCATAGCATAGCAACCTGATGCAAAAGAGGCACTATGAGAGCCTGAACGAGTATGGTATGATAGATGTGCATCTAATTTTATATCATGCAAATTTTGCACCAACCATTTCGGCATAGTTTTTGCTTCTTGAATATCAACTCTCTCATCAAAAAGTGCATCATGTAAATCTACATCAGAAATAGAATGATTTGCATCATCACATGAAATGTGTAAAGGCTGAGAAGTTGCCTCATTCCGACTAGCACTAGATTGTCCACACGTAAAGAGAAGCAGCAATGTATCATACAAGTCTTTGGAGCTAATAGATGTCTCCTTAGTACTTGCAAGTAATTGTTGAATAGCATTCTCTACAAAAACAACATCACGGCTAACGAAAATGTGTTTAGTCTATGGAGGATATAGACGATAACATTTACTTTCAGAACTATACCTAAAAACTATACATTTTACCGCTTTATCATCCAATTTTCTGCGTTGTTGTTCAGGCACTAATGCATATGCCAAACAAGCAAAAACACAAAGATGAGCAATAGATGGCTTGCGACCATGCCAAACCTCATATAGAGTGATGTACTATAGCACTTTAGCGGGACACCTGTTGAGTACATATGCTGCACACATAACAACCTCAAGCCACAAACAATGTGGTAAAGCCTGACTCTTGACCGTACATCTCGCCATCTTTTTGAGTGACCTATTCTTGTTCAGCCAAAAATGCATTAAATTTAGAACACATATATTCCCCCCAAATCAGAATGGAGGGTGCCCATTTTACATGCTAATAGATTTTTGGCCAAAATCAAAAACTGTTTGAAGCACATAAACACTTCGGACTTTGATTTGAGTGGATATGCCCATGCACCCCTAGAAAAATCATCAATGAAAGTCACAAACTAAAGATAGTTCCCAAAAGAAGGTGTCTACATAGGACCACAGACATCACTATGAATAAGCTACAACTAATGAGTAGCTCAAACTAAACCATCTTTTGGGAAGGAGGAAAGCTGCATTTTTCCCAAAATACATCCTTCACAGACATGTTTTTTGGGTGCCTCAAGTTTGGTCAAAGAGGACACCATTTCTGATTTCTATAGGTGTAGCAAACTAGCAAAATTCAGATGACCAAAGCATGCATGCCAAAGCTTTGCATCTAACATAGCTTGAGAATCATGTACTGCACATGCCAAATCATTCACAAATTTTTCATAGTCTATGAGCTTATGGAGCCCCTAACATAAAATGCCAAAAGCAATAATCATGTCGCCATTTGATAGGTCATGAAATGTACATCTGTCATCAACCTACAAGGTAATATGTTTGGTTGCCCCACTATCAAAGTACCAAAGATCTGAGTCTACTGCAGACATATTTTACACAAGATTAGGAGACTCTATTTTTGGTGTAGAGGCCTGTGCAACAACCATTCCAACCTCTTTTTTCTTTGCCTGTTTTGCAGCCAGTTTTGGACAGTTCTTTATAATATGATCGTTTCCTTTACATTACTTACAAAAGAATTTCTGCTTTTCTGATTTCTTCTCATCTTTGTCTTCCTTCTTCAAAGGTGCAGCATTTGCAGATTTCTACTTACTAGTAGATGAGCTCCATTTACCTTTGCCCTTCTAACTAGCCAGAAAAGATTGATCTACAACATGCATAATGGACCTGTTCTACCTAGACTAATCTACTTGCAATAGAACAAAGATTAACTCCTCAAATATCAATGGATTTGGATTGCCTTTTATAATCAAACGAAGAGTAGAACCAAAAATCTCATATGAATCAGGAAGACCATTCGAAACTGTTTTTTCCACAAGTGAGCTATCTAGTATAACTTCATCAGCAGAAATCAAATGTTCCTTCAAGTCTTTGACCTTTGTCAGAAAATTGTCCATAGAATCATCTTCATTCATATGCTCACTCTCCAACTGTTTTCGGAGATAAGAAACATGAGCCCATTCCTAGCGTGGTACAATGTGGTAAGTATATCCCAAGCATCCTTACTTTTTCTCCAAGATCGAATGTCAAGATAATGGCACGTTTGATAGACAAGGCTATCGATGCATGTGCATGAGCATCTCTACCATCCCAATGAATTTGCTCTGCACTAGGTGCAGCAAAAACTGCAACAGGAATAAGAATCTTTAAAATATCACCATCTTTGATGCCATCTGCTGTAAGACAATAGTCACGCAATATAACACAGGAGCAATAGCAGAGAAGATAACAGATATAGGAGAATCTCAACAATTTTCTACTAGCAGCAAGTACAAAGATGATGGCGTTGTCCACCCGTGCGCTCTCAAGGTAGAGCTTAAATGGTGATCTAGACAACTCTAGATAGGGAGATACAAGGTAGAGGTATGCTGGCTCAACTCAATGTCTTAGGTAGTGCAGAAGTCATGTATATATAGGATCATGGGTGGCCTGCCATGGACGGCTATACATGGGCGGTAGAGCGTGGGCGGCCACCGCCCGCGTAATTGCCATACACGGCTTATACTGGTTGAACCGACCTAACAAATATAAATGATTTCTGACTCCGACAGGGAATATTCCATGGAATATTCCGTTTACCGTCGCGCCGGGGGCGCTGCCCCCGGACCCCCACCAGGGGGCCCGCTGGCCCCTTGGGACCCCCCCAGCCAGGGGGCCCGTTGGCCCCCTTGGACCCCCCAGCCGGGGCTGCTCACCGCTGCCCCGGACCCCACAATTGGGGACCTTGGTAACTCCCTTTCCTTATAATATCTTACATGGTCCAATATGACCTTCATCCAACATTCAAGTTGGGATTCCCATCAATTGGGTAATGCACGCTTGGCTTCTCCTCATAAAGGGGGCCTTACAAAATGTGCATACAATCATGAGGGGTAGACATTGATCATACTCTAACACCCCCCCTCAATGTTTACCGATGATAAATCAAGTAGGTCTCGGTCCTATGCCCATCTGTTGAAGATGCTTGTTGAGCTGCTCTCTTCCAAGTGCTTTAGTGAATATGTCAGCACAATTTGCCTCTGTTGGGCAATATTCTAGCTCCACAATTTCATCTTCAATTAGCTCACGAATGTAATGGTACTGTACTTCTATGTGCTTGGTGCGAGCATGAAATACTGGGTTCTTTGCAATAGCCATACAACTTTGATTATCACACTTGAGTACAATTGGCATATTTGATGGAAAGCCTATATCTGCAAGAATTCTCCTTAACCAGACTGCCTCACAAGAAGCAAAACAAGCTGCTTTGTACTCTGCTTCAGTGGAGGAGAGTGCGAGAGTTGGTTGCTTCCTACTTACCCAAGAAAATATTCCTGAACCAAGTGAGAAACAATATCCAGAAACTGATTTTCTAGAATCACAATCTCCAGCCCAATCTGAATCACAATATCCTTGGAGTGTATCACCTGTGGTATACAAAATACCAAAATCCAAGGTTCCTGCAATGTACCTTAGAATTCGCATTCCAGCATTCCAGTGACTCTCCTTAGGTTTGTTGGAAAACCTGCTTAACACTCCAACAGCATAGCAAATGTCTGGTCTAGTGTTGCACAGAAAAATAAGACTTCCAACGAGCTTCCTATACTTCTTAGCATCTACATCAGGCATGTTATCATCCATAGATAGCTTATGATTTACCTCCATAGGTGTGCTAGTTGGTTTGCAGTCCATCATTCCAAATGCCTTGAGAATTTCTTTGGAATATTTTTGTTGTGAGATGAAAATGCCATCCTTCCTTTGCCATACTTCAATTCCCAGACAAAAATGGAGTAGACCTAAGTCTGTCATTTCAAACTCAGTTCCCAAGCTGATCCGAGTTTGATTGATGAGTTCCTGATGATCTCCTGTAATGATCAAATCATCTACATATACAATGACAACAACTAGCTTGCTATCCCTTTTCGTTACATACAAGTTAGCATCAGAAGTACTTCTTTCAAAACCCATATTTTTGAAAAAATGATCAATTCGTTGGTACCAAGCCCGTGGAGCTTGCTTAAGTCCATACAAAGCTTTCTTCAACCTGCAAACTTTATTTTCTGAATTGGGCACCTCAAAACCTGGTGGTTTAGATACATATACCTCCTCCTTGAGGTGACCATTCAAAAATGCAGATTTGACATCCATCTGGAAAATAGGCCAAGACTTTTGTGCAGCTACTGCAAGTACCGTCCGAATAGTTGTCATGCGTGCTGTTGGTGCAAAAGTTTCTTGAACATCAAATCCTTCAATCTGTGAAAAACCATGTGCAACTAATCGTGCCTTATACTTTTCTAATGTTCCATCAGCTTTATACTTAGCTTTCCAAATCCATTTAGTACCTATTACCTTCTTCTTTGGCGGCAAGTCGACTAGATCCCATGTATCATTTTTGAGTATACTATCATACTCAGACTGCATTGCCGCTCTCCAATCTGGATCATCAATGGCTTCTTCAATGGTGGTAGGTTCCTTTATCGAACCCATGATATCTGCCATTAGAGCCATGTTAACAATGTGTTCTGAGGCTCTTCTTTGCTCCTCTATTCTCTTTGATCTTCGTAATCCATCCAATGATGATTCTGGTGCATCTACATGTGGATTGTGATCATCAAAGAGCTGTTGTGCCCACTTCGGTAGTGGCTTACGCTGTGCAGCTACAATTGGTTGGCTTTTTATTGAGGAAATTTCTCCATCAGATGTTTCCTCCTCCTCAACTTTAACCTGTCTTTTGATAGGCACAAGGTGAGATATTTCTCCGTTTGATGAGATAGTAGATTTACCTTTATCTTCTACTAAGTGTGGTCGTTCATCAAACACCACATCTCGGCTGACAAAAATCTTCCTTGCCTCAGGATCCCATAACCTGTATGCTTTAGACTCTTCACTATATCCTAGGAAGACACACTTTTTGCTTTTTGAATCCAACTTTGATCTTGTTGAATCAGGAATATGTGCATAACAGAAACAACCAAAAATTCTGAAATGCAAAACTGAAGGCTTTTTACCAGAATATGCTTCTTGAGGAGTCATCCCCTTCAGAGCTTTTGTGTAGCTTCAATTGAGGATGTAGACTGCTGTATTGACTGCTTCTGCCCAGAATGAAGCAGGCATGTCTTGAGCCTTTAACATACAACGAGCCATTTCAACTACTGTCCTGTTCCTGCGCTCAACAACGCCATTTTGTTGAGGTGTATGAGCTGTGGTAAGTTGCCTTTTCACACCATGCTCCTTACAGTAATTGTTGAATTCTGTTGACAAGAATTCACCTCCTCTATCTGTTCTAAATTTCTTCAGTTTCCTTCCTGATTCACTTTCTACATACTTATGCCACGCTTTAAATTTTTCAAAAGCATCAGCCTTCTCTCGAATGAAATAAACCCACATCTTTCTACTATAATCGTCGACTAACAGCAAGAAGTAGAAAGATCCTCCTAAAGCAGGTGTAGACATTTTACCGCAGAGATCAGCATGTACCAACTCTAGAGGAGCTTGAGATCGATTGTTGGTCTCTCTTGGAAATGCCTTTCGTTGTTGCTTGCCCATCATACAAGCTTCACAAGGTTCCTGCAACTCTGAAAATGCAGGCAAATGAGCAACCATCCCTGTTCGTTGCATCTCCTTCAAAACTGCAAATCCGAGATGCCCAAATCGTTGGTGCCATAACCTGCTTACATCTTTATCTTCTGTAGCAGTTAAAGCACTTAACTCATACAAGTTATCCCGTCGTGTGCCTTTACCTACAACATTACCTGATGAATCCATGATTTCCGCACCACTCTTATTGAAGTGAACTTCGAGTCCACGATCTGTTATTGCAGAAACTGACAACAAATTTCTTTTGAGTGTAGGTACATAGAGAACATCGGATAACTTTTTCTCAACACCTGGAGAAGTGATAAAAGAGATGGTTCCAGTTCCTTCAGCTGGACACTTGGAGTCGTTTCCCACCACTACATTGATGGATTCCCGCAGAGGCACTAGGGAACTATACCAATCCTTTTTACTAGTCATATGGCGAGAAGCTCCACTATCTAAAATCCATGGCTCATCAACACGAGCTTGAGCAGATGAACATACCTCTTCAATAGCTACCCAAAGTTCCAGCTCTGTGTTGTTTGCAGACTCTTTGTTCTTCCATGATGATTTTACAGTCCCATTCCGTTCATCAGCTTGCTTCTTTCTGCAATCCTTGATGGCATGGCCTTTCTTTTCACAATAGAAGCAACTTCCTGTGAACTTTTTCTTCTTTGGCTTCTTCTTTGATCCCTCTGAAGAGCCTTTACCTTTTGCATTTGCTGAGAATGCAGCATCAGTTGTACTTTGCCGATTCTTCAGCCGCATCTCTTCTTCTAAAAGCATGGCACAAAACTCTTCAAATGTAAGAGGAGTTGGCCTTACCTGAGTGTTAAGGGCTGTTACTAATCCATCATACTTTGCTGGAAGAACACGTACAGATCTTCGAGCTAGCTCTTCTGGTGTTATAACAACACCAACTGCAGCCAATTGATCTTGAAGATGCTTTATCCGTTTGATAAAATCTTCAGCCTTTTCAGAATCAGAATGCTTTTCATTTGCCAACTGATTTTCTAAATTCTGTATCCTAGTGTGGTTCTTGGTCTCATATTGTCGAGCCAATATGCCCCAAGCCTCATGTGCTTTAGTAGTATGTTGAACTAAAGTAAGCACAGAATCACTTACACTAGTGACAATCGCACATAATGCATCAGCATTCCGCCTCTTCCAAGCTCGTAGAAGATCTGGATTTGGCTGAATCATCAATCTTGAATTTGCTGGATCTTCAACTGGTATAGGCTCTGGATCCAATCCCATCGGTCCCATGACAGTGTCAAGTAATTCATAGGAGTCCAAAATTGCAGAAATTTTGAACTTCCAGAGTGTATAGTTGGTTCCATCCAGCTTCCCTTCAGTGAATGCAGGTGGACGAATTCGAATAGGTGCAGCATTAACATTAGGTGAAGCACCAAGACTAGTGTTCGACGATGAAGCCATCATGTAATCACTCGAATAATCTACTGATATTCTAGTTTGCTAGTAGGCTAAAATAATGATACTTCTCAAGCTATTCGAACCTTACAGCTCTGATACCATGTAAGACAATAGTTACGCAATATAACACAGGAGCAATAGCAGAGAAGATAACAGATATAGGAGAATCTCAACAATTTTCTACTAGCAGCAAGTACAAAGATGATGGCGTTGTCCACCCGTGCGCTCTCAAGGTAGAGCTTAAATGGTGATCTAGACAACTCTAGATAGGGAGATACAAGGTAGAGGTATGCTGGCTCAACTCAATGTCTTAGGTAGTGCAGAAGTCATGTATATATAGGATCATGGGTGGCCTGCCATGGACGGCTATACATGGGCGGTAGAGCGTGGGCGGCCACCGCCCGCGTAATTGCCATACACAGCTTAGACTGGTTGAACCGACCTAACAAATATAAATGATTTCTGACTCCGACAGGGAATATTCCATGGAATATTCCGTTTACCGTCGCGTCGGGGGCGCTGCCCCCGGACCCCCACCAGGGGGCCCGCTGGCCCCCTGGGACCCCCCAGCCAGGGGGCCCGCTGGCCCCCTTGGACCCCCCAGCCGGGGCTGCTCACTGCTGCCCCGGACCCCACAATTGGGGACCCTGGTAACTCCCTTTCCTTATAATATCTTACATGGTCCAATATGACCTTCATCCAACATTCAAGTTGGGATTCCCATCAATTGGGTAATGCACGCTTGGCTTCTCCTCATAAAGGGGGCCTTACAAAATGTGCATACAATCATGAGGGGTAGACATTGATCATACTCTAACATCTGCATCAGCTTCAATACATGTATTTGTAGGTGTAATAGGACATTTTTCAACACCCTACACAATATTCCACAATCCTTTTGTGACCAATACATGATGCATCATATAATCCCACAATGGGTAATTTGTAGCATCCAACTTATCCTCAATAGACAACATATGAAATACATCATTGTTTTTAGCCATGGCCACTGACTAAAATACCCTGATGCATAAAAATGACTATATTTGAAACAGTTGAACTGAACTACCCTGACGAGTTCTGCTAAACCTGAAGCAGACTTCGAGACGCTTATACTAGTGGACCAAAACCTTTATATATCTTTGGCACAAAAAGGCAAAATAGCTTGCATAAGCACTATGATAGTGCATTCGGAGGCCGAAACAAGCTCTGATTGTGATTTTCGAACTAGATTGTGAATCTATTTTGATCTCTTAATCACTTGCTCACCAAATTTTGTGCGATTCTGAGACTATGATAGGAGGGGTGTCGATGATGCCCTAGATGAAGCGAGGACCTACTCTAATACCAATTGTTGGAGTTTGAGGTGTGCAGAAGCATGCGAATAGCACAAGCAAGAAGAAGAAGCTTGGAGCACAACACTCAATACTGAATGTGTTACCACTAGAATGTACAAAGATAAGTAACCCATTATGGCTATAGGCATATATACAAGCCGGGGGAAAAAACCTTCTAAAGAGGGAAGTGCCCCGGTCGTCCTAGTGTGTTCACACACATCATTACCTAAATATATCAACAAGATAACTTATCTTTAAGTCCCTAATAAATCTCTCTGAGCATTGCATCTACTTCATGCATTTTTTGTACACAAAGTAGTTCCTACAAGAGGTGTGTACAAAAGTAAAAAAAACATTATAATCTTTAATTTTGCTCTTTTTAACCACGATTATATTCATAGCCATGATCTTGGGTTTTCCATCAACCAATCTATTGTTTATTAAGAACCGCTCTTACTATGAGGTATTTGGATAGAAATCAACATGGATAAGGAGTTTTCGAACATGAAGCATGATTCATATCTATCTCTCTCTTAATAAGAGTACATTGATTGGATCTATAAATGGAAGTAGGCATCACTCACTTAACTACACTAATGGCTTTCATACTCTGCAAAACAAAAGAAGTATGTAACCGTTAAAAGTCTTCAATAACTCATAAATTATGTTTGCATCCTGTGATTGAGTATAAAAGTAATTTCTTATTGATTTTTTCTAACTAACATCTTGTTTATTTCTACGTTTTGCAGATTTACACGTGATAATAATTACCTACTGTTTTTTTTATCTATTTGGTTGAGGCCTAATATCTCTTTTTATCTTTTGATTTAACATTGCCCTAGAGTGCTGAATGTAAGTGGTCTGGTATCTCCCTAAATATGTACAATACAAGTTCCATGTTCCACTTAGTGTTCACAGATTATAACCATGAACCCTTTATGTCTTATGCTCTCTTTCTAAAATTTGAAGCATGAAGGAGAAGGAAAGAGGCAATTATGTTTGCAAGATGGCCCAAATCCTCACAAAGGCATCACACACATCATCAATGTGGTAGATGAGCTTGAGGAGGAGTTAGAAGGGGAGGAGCTTCCCGATGCTATAGACGAGAAGAGTCTCCTACAATGGATGGAGGCCTCAATGCCTTGTTTCGGAGTGGAGGTTAACTTGAGTGTAGAGAGGTTCCATGAACATATGATTGGAAGAGTTCATTAACAAACATTCTAGTGATATTCTTATACTTCGTTTTGGTAATGATGTCTTGGACTCATATTTCCAACATTGTTGCCTTACATGTTTTTCATTGGACCATGGACGAATAGATTGTATGCTCGCCACATGGACACGAACCTATCTTCTGCAAATACATCAAACTCTACAAAACTCAATAAGCAATACGACCCTATATCCTCCAAAAAAAACTATTAATAGGCATAGATATGGCAGATCACATGCTAGGACAAATAGGATATGGAAGATGGTTGGATGCTCTTCTACACAGCTAGTGCTTACACTTCTGAATTGGCTTGATCAAAGATCCATGACTATCTTTGCTTTATTTTGCTAAGTTATTTTAGCCCTATAAATTATACCATCTCGCGTGACTAGGGTGTATGTGCTAAGACCACCATGTTTCCATAATGGTAGCCTCCTATACTGCTCAATTTCTTTAGAGGATTATCTTCTCTTTCTCACACATAAGAGGATATAGACAATAAAAAATATGGTTAGTACGGATGGGAAATATTTTGATGTACTTAGTACTTTTTAACCTTTATCTTTAACCTTTATCTTTTGTTCATGCCATCTATTTTGATAGGCCTTTTATTAAAATGCATATCTAATCTTTCTTATCAGTTCCTTTTGGGCATTTACCACCATTAGAGAATCACATGTAGATTTATAACTTTCAAATGCACTAGAAGAGGGATTTTTTTCTCGAAAAATATTATGAGTATTGAAGAATAGATTATTGGAGGGAAGGAGAAGGAACTTTTAAGGGTAATCCTTGGGCTCAACAAAAACTCATCTCTAGACCCCTATAAATACTCGACCAATCAAACAATTTTCCCAAATCCACCTTTACTTTTAGGAACTAGGCCAATCCAACAATTCCATCAGATCGTGAAGCTCTGAAAACCCTAAGATCGATCCCTTTTCGCATCAGAAGAGGCTCTAGGAAGCAATCTATTGAGTCTTTGAGTTTTCTCTTTACTATTAAAAGAAAACAAAGGGAGAGAAAAGAAAACACACACACACACACACAAATCACTTCTCTCTCTTTACTTCCCTTTATCTCCTTCTCTCTCTCTCTCTCTCCTCTCCATTATTCATTATGGCCTCTATCTCGTCAACAAAAGTCCTCTCTCTCTCTCACTCACTTGCTCGCTCCCCTCTCTCTCTGTCTCTGTCTCTCTCTCTATCTCCATCTCCATCCATTTCTCATCATAAGATCACCCTCTCTCTCTATATATCTCTCTCTCTCTCATTCTCACTCTATTTTTCTCTCTCCCCCATCCCTTTTCATATTCTCTTCCTTGCCAAAGGTGTCATGAGCTTGTTAAGAGCTTTTCAAGAGCTCATCGTCCACAATTGATAAGTCATGATCTCATTAAGAACTCCTCATCATCAATTCCTTATCATAAGTTTATTTGAAGCTTATCATATGCTCAAATTGTTAGTGTCCCAAATATCATCGCGAATCACCACGTTCCCTTTTTAGTCCCTCGTGAGTAGTAAACCCAAGACATTTTTTTCGAGAAGAATTAATCTTTGTGATGTACTTTCCAAGGTACCAATGTGCGACCTTCTCCTATGGTTGATGCACATTGGAGCCTATTGGACTGAGGAGTCAAGAGGGCATGGTGGGGTCTTCCACCCTTTATAGAAGCTCAAACTATAGAAACTATGTTAAGATCCACGTTCACAGTAGATTGTTCTCTGTCTGCATGGGATTCTAAAGATGAGCTCCAATTAGTTAATCCTAGATCCTTATATCATTCTATTTGGGATAGTCTTTTACCTGTTCTAGTCTTCTTTATTGCACTTGTTTGATGATAGTTCACATAGGATAAAGGACACTTAAGCAAATATGCAGGGATCAAAGTGTGCTTCGCATTCCAAATGTGTACAAGCAACACATGATTTACAAATTTGGAGCATGCCAATTGGCCAAATCATTTAGTGAAATAACTTTTCATTGGTAGCTATCTAAGTCACTTAGATACTCCCAAAAGGAATTTGATCAATTGCTAGCAGGTTGAGAGAACTGTTCATTTTACTAAGCATGTGTAGAGACCAAAATAGCAAGTCTTAGCCAATAGTTGAATCTTCTACTCATCTGTTTTGATCCAGTAATTAGAGAATCATACTCCAAAGCACTTATGTGATAATTTGTGATTCTTGGGAATCTCAAGGGGTTTACTTTACACTCCTCAATTTGTTCTTGGCTAGTGTGAAGTAGGAATTTGCAGCACCACTTCATTTCTGGAATCTATCCATCATCTCCTTCAATAGAGATGGCTACTAAATCGAGATATTTAGGCTTGAGTAATACATTCTCTTGGTGATCAAAAGCCTCTTCACTTTTCTTTGATGCAAGGTAAACTAAATGCCGATGTCGTGGATGATATGTGATGACAAAATCAAACGTGGATAGAAAGTTACTTCATTGAGATTGCCTTCTATTGAGGATGTGGGTGGCCATAAAGCACTCTAAATTTTTATGATCTATGTACACAGTAAATTTATGAGCTTCTCCTTCTAGATGGTGATGCCAAGTATCAAATGCACCCAATATCCCAAGAAGTTCTTTATCAAGGAATTCATAATTAATATCTTAAGGAGAGAATTTCCTTGAATTATAAGCAAATGGATGTAGGTGTCCGTCATTCACATGTTCGAAAAGGATCGGCTCCATGGAAAAGTGGAATGCATGTGTCTCTAGGGAAAAGTCTTGGTAGAATAAGGATGAACTAGAATTGCAGTAGTAGTCAATGATGATTTTGGGGTTTGAAATTCTTTCTCTGCATCTTCTTTCCATGAGAATTTTTTTTCTTGTAATCTTAGTAAGAGGTGTCACTATCTTGGAGTATTCTCTGATGAATATCCTGTAAGAATTTGCAAACCCTAGAAAACATTGTATATCTCGAACACATGAAGGTATCTACTAATCAAGGATTGTCTCCATCTTCTTAGGGTCCCTTTCTCTAATACAATGTACCCTAAAAAATCTACTTCTATCTTATGGAAAGAGCACTTATCCAATTTTTCATATAGTCCTTTTTCTCTTAGTTTCTCTAAGACTATCTTTACATGACATTCGTTATCCTCTAGAGTTTTGGACAATATCAAGATATTATTGAGGTATATTGTCACATAATTGTTGAAAGTTTTGTATTTCAAGCTCAAGAGTGTGAGAAAATGACCCAAATTGCACCTTCCACATCATCCACAATCAAAAAGAGAATTATTTCCATGATTTGGAGGCATCCAATCATGTTTATAATGGAAAGAAGTTGATTAGGGAAGATGTTGATGTGATTAAACCTCACTTTTTGACACGTATAATGTTTTTGATTGGTTAAAGAGGTTGGTATGTGACCTCTAAAGCCTCTAATGAGTTGTCCCTTTGCCTAAGCTATCCCCTAATAGGTGTTCCCTGCATATTTTGTAGAAATTTCACTTTTACGTATCTATGTCTCTAGATAATCTTGTAATTGTTGTTTCTCCTTCATCCTGAATCCATTTGCAATGAGTTTTGTCTTTTTTGAAATAATATAACTTCTTCTTTAAGTGGCACAAAGTCTAGGAATGAGTGGTTGCACAAGTGCAAAGAAATGTTTAGAATAGTGTCTATGTAGCTAGCTAATCTCTATGAAGAGATCAAGTTATCGGTTTTGTTGCAGTTCCTTGAGGCATCATCTAGTATTAAAATGGAGCGATTTTAATCTCATTTGAAATCTCTCTAAGTCTAATTTAGCCTCAAATTTTTCACTTCCATTCTTAGGATGCACTGAGAGAAATTCAAAAAACACAAAGCCTATGTGAGAAAAAACTCAGGATCCTAGGAGGGTTTATTTGCTTTCATTGTGCACATAGGAATGTTTATCCTCCAATAAGGGTATCAGAGATATAAGTGGAGTATAAAAGAGAGAAGAAGGAGATGCTGAAGTGAAGTAAAGAACTCATGAATGCTTGAAGGAAAGAAGAAAAGAACGGGCATTTCAACAACAACTTGGGAAGCAAAAAAGTCATCATATCAAAGATGAAACTTCATAAAGAGGAATAGCTCTATTTTTTTAGGTAAAAGCCATATTTTTCAACTTCATTTCATCAAGAGGGAGGTTCAAAAGATCTAGAAGGCATCATGGTTCATCTCAGTGATCAAATTGAGAAGCTCAAAAAGGGAAACTACCAACCATGGCGATTTAAGATAAGAAATTTTTTGATGGGAAAAGGTTTGTGGGGACTTCTGAGTGATGGAGAGGCAAAAGCCTATATAGATGAGTTAAATCCAACCAATGGCAAGAGAAGAGCAATAAGAGAGTGGGATGAAAGGGACAAAAGAGACATTTTTATTTTATCTCAGCATATTAGCAACTACATGATAGGACATATTCAAGATTTGGATACATCAAAGAAGGTGAGGGAGTGCTTGGAGAGATTGTACTCAAACTCCACAAAAGCTAGAAAAAAGCAGCTCAAGAATAAGCTAAATAGCTTAGGAAAGGCCCCTCTCAAGATGCTAATGATTACATATTAAAGGTTAAAGAGCTTGCAGATGCACTAGGCTCAATTGGTTGTGCCCTAGATGATGATGATCTTGTCACCCACACCCTAAATGGACTTATGGATGATGAAGAAATGGAGGGCATTCACAACTCCAATGTATGTAACAGACTCTCTTCTTGATTTTGATCAACAAATCACTCTAATGGTGACAAAGGAGATGAACCTTGGTGGTCATTATGCCAAGTATAGCCAAGGGAAGTTATTGTATGTAGGTAGAGGATGAGGAAGACACAACCGAGGTGCTACAAGAGGAAGAGGAATATATCAAAGCAACCAAGGAGGTCAAGGAAAATAAGAAAATGCAGGTCAAAGAGGTGGAAGAACAACAAACAGAGGAAGAGGTGGAAGATTCGGTGGAAGAGGACAACCCACTTCAAATGGATGCTTTGTATGTGGTAAGCTTGGTCATTTTGCAAAACAATGTTATCATAGAGCTCAAAGACCAGGGAATCAAAGCAACAACAACAAATATCGAGGGAAAGGTAATTATGAAAACACATCATCCAGCAAAGGGAATGATTATTTATTTGCCATGAGGTATGGTGAAGATACAACTCAAGCTAGTGAACATGTATGGTATGTAGACAGTGGATTTAGCAATCATATGTCATGTCAAAAGGATCTTTTTAGTAATTTGTAGGTCCCAAAGCATCAATGAAATGTGGAAACAGGTGATAACTTAGAGCATACCATTCAACATGTGGGAGATATCAATTTGGAAGGAAATCAAAGGGCAAAGTTCTTATCAAAGGTATTACATGTCCCTACTATTACCAAAACTTGATTTCAGCAGGACAAATGGTAGAAAAAGGCTATCAAGTTAGGTTCAATGAAGGGGGATATTTTGTTGAGATCCAAGGTCAGGTTTCAAGCTCATAGAAAAAGGAAAAAAGCTATGGAGAATGTTCACAATGGACATAAATCAGTCACACCATTGAATGTATGTCAATTATAGAGACAAGAGGATAGCAGATATGGACCTATGGCATAAACGAATAGGTCACGTCAACCTGCAAAAGCTCAAGTACATGCAAAGGAGGATATTGGTAACAGTCCTACCAAATTTTACATCTAAAATGTTGCATGAAATTTGTGTAGCTTTCCAACAAGGAAAACAATCAAGGCTGCCCTTCAAAAAGAGTACCTATGTGAGTGCGAATGTTTTAGACCTCATTCACATGGATGTTTGGGATGCAACAAGAGAAAGATGCCTTTTTGGAAACATGTATTTTCTTACCTTCATTGATGAATTTTCAAGAAAAGTATGGTTGTATTGTATTGGAAATAAATGAGATGTGTTCCACTACTTCAAGAAATTCAAAGTACAGGTGGAGAAGGAGTCTGGCAGGTTTATCAAAACTTTGAAATCTGATGGAGGGGGGAGTACTTCTCCCATGAATTTTTAAAATTTTTGCGGGTCAATGGCATCAAAAGAAAATTGACATGCAGGTATATCCCTCAAAAAAATGGGTAGCACAAAGAAAGAACAGACACATAGCAGAGGTGGCAAGGTGTATGCTCAATGAAATGAACATGCCGCATTATTATTGGGGAGAGGCTACATATACAGCCACATACATCATGAATAGATGTCCTACATCAGGTATACATCATCTAACCCCTGAGGAAGCATGGAGTGAACAAAAACCTTGCATTTCACATCTTAGAATCTTTCGTTGTATATGCTATGTACATGATGTACCTCAAGAGTTGAGGTCAAAGTTAGGTGCCAAATCTAAAAGGTGTAATTTTTTGGGATATTCTATGGACCTAAAGGGGAATAAATGCTATAATCCCATCACCAAGTAGCTCAAGGTAAGTAGGGATGTTGTCTTTGATGAGTTCAAGCCTTGGTATGCATGCACGATGTCAAAGAAGGAGTCAGGTGGTGGGAAGAGCTGGCACGGGGTCGGATCAGGCCCCTGGTGTGCGCCGTTCCCATGTACGGTGAGCGACATCTGCTGGCTGGGTGCCTCGCCCTCTCTCTGGTATGGCGGTCATCATAGGCCCCTACCCCTCGGAAGAGATGAGAGAATGTGCATATACGTAAGACCGTAGGTGTCGGGAGCGAGAAAATCCAAGTACAGTGCTAAGTCACGAAAGTCACTAGATTGGTGTGCAGTGTAAATATAATTGAAGTCGTGCAATAAAATCTCAGAGATATAATGATCCCCCCTACAGTGCGGGTAGGTGATACAAAAAGCCGCTATAGTGCGGAATGGTGATACAATATATATGACGCCGCTACAGTGCAGATCGACCAAATATAACGCAGGCTCCCTGCTACAGTGCAAGAAATCGCTCACGGGACTCCGCTTCGGTCTTTGCTCAGCCTTCCTTTTACTTCGGTCTTTAGTCCAAGCTTTTCTTCAAGTGTTCACTTTGCTGCTCTTTACTTCAAAATCCATAGAAACCTAGAAAGAAGAACCACAAAAATGTCCACCAGGAGATAACTTCGCTTTAGTCTTCAATAATTTTTCTTCACTTCATATAATCTTTGAAATCATCAACCGCAACACATGGAAAGAGGATCCACAAGCAAGACCCACGGGGGTAGAGCTTCTTCACTTTGGTTCTTCAAAAGCTTTAACTTCAAATAATCAAGAACCACCTAGATCTGAAGAGAAGACCACAAAAATATCCACGGGGTTCTTGGCAGGAACTTTTGTAGTGTGCAATCACTTCATATAATCTCTGAAATCATCAACCGCAACCTGGAGAGTAGATGCACAATGAAGATCCACGAGGAGGGGGGTTTAACATAAAATCAATGTCAATTAGTAGGGAGGGTTAACATAAAATCAATGTCAATTAGTATATTAAAAGTAAGAAATCCTCTTTCAAAAACAATGTCCGTCTTTCTCTTGTTTCTCGTAAAACAGCACTAAAACATTCCTCTTTAAATCACCTCATTCAAGACATATGCCTCATGCTTTAATTTTATTTTACTTATACCCCAATAATCACCACATAAAACCCTTTTTATGTAACAATTGGCACCATGATTTATGAACATCTAGAGATAATCGTTCATAAGAAACCCAGAGTACTTCTTTCCTAAGCATGAGAATCACTATTTCCATAGAATTTCAGGTTTTTGGTTTTTCAAAAACTCTCCATTCGAATCAAAATCCTTATGCGAACTAATATCTCTCTCTCTCATCTCATCTCTATCGCTTTCTTTCCATTGTTGCTACTCTGATCATTCGTGCTCCAAGAAAAGTGGAGAAACTTCAAGTTTCTTTAGTCGAGTATCTGCTAATTCTTTGAGGAATAGAACAATTCTCCCGATAATTTCTAGGTTCCATGTGCCCAGACACCTAAGTAGGTAAATCAAGCATTACAACACACCCCCATAGAACCTCCACCCTCATCATTCTTTCTCTCTCTCTCTCTCTCTCTCTCTCTCTCTCTCTCTCTCTCTCTCTCGACTACAGCAGTGCCACTCTTCACTGATTTTCACCACCGATGAACAGCAGCGCCAACATTGATCTCTCTTTCTGTGTGTGCCTTTTTCTCTGCGCGTCGCTATTAGCAATGCAAAGTTTTTGTGTGCATCAGGAGACCAGAGTCTCAACCTGGAAAATGGAATCTTCGCTTTGACATGCAAGCAATACCGAAGTGTTACAATGCTACCATGCTGCTATAGCATCATATCTATACCCAACATGTCTATACCCAACTAGCGAAAGGAATTGTGTATTAATGGTCTTGCATATTGCCGATGATGTATAATGGATTAATGGTCCTCAATGTGTGCCACAGCTTCTACCTCATCTGATAGTGCAAGATTGCAGACTCAACCGACAACTACTTATACAATCCTCTAATATTTTACTTCAACCTTTTTGTTTTGTATAAGATGAAACCTCTCCTTTGCAATTTTCTGCACATTCATAGAGTATCTAGAAATTCAAGAAAAATATTGTGCTATTCAATCTAAGTTGGCATTTATAAGAGATATTTCCTATTGCTTTTGCAACTCAGAAGGTTTGGGCACTCCCTATCTGTCTCTCCTTCTCTCTCTCTCTCTATCTCGATGATAGGATCATAGTGGCGTTTGGAAGATGTTAACTCTCTCTCTCTCTCTCTCTCTCTCTCTCTCTCTCTCTCTCTCTCTCTCTCTCTCTCTCTCTCTCTCTCTCTCTCTCTCTCTCTCTCTCTCTCTCTCTCTCTCTCTTCAACGACCGCCCAATACTCTCTGCACATCGACAACCATAGCGGCTAGGAGCTCTCTGACATGATGGTCTCCAATCAAGCGCAACAAATACAATGACTTCTGTTGTGTAGCACGAGGCAGGTGTCGCACTTAGCATGACACCATAAGCAGATTGAGTTGTAAAACTTTTCGGAATGAAAAAAGGGTTTGGTTCTCGAAAATGAGCACTAATAGCTCTGATGAAACAATCGATGGGAACTAAAGCACAACACATATTACTATCAAACATATTCTATTATGGGCAATCACAATCACCATGTCGTATGATAAAATCTAGAGAAAATTCAAGGAAGAGAAGTATCTAAATATAGAGCTTATGATTTGCGGTTCTGACAGGCATACTCTCCTTCACGAATAATTCTTAATCTAATAATTCTAGTGAAAGATGCACCACATGGAGATTCAAAGAACACTAGGCACATCGCTAAATCATTTCCCTCTCTCTCTTAGCATCATGCAGAAAGAAGAATAAGAAAAGGTTAAGAAAACGTACTTGGAGAGTAGATGCACAATGAAGATCCATGGGGAGAAACAAATGAGGCTTGGCCTCCTATTTATAGGTTCCCCTCCCTTCTCCCTTTGGGACTATTCTTTAGAAGCTTCTAACCTCCTTAGTCAACTTTCTAATTCCAGAATCATCTTGCGTGGTAAGTTTCTATTTTTGGGAAAGTCACACCCTTTATTTCTATTTTTGATTTTTCTCCTTTTTATTTTTCCTAGACTAAGGTTTTGGTTTCACGTTGTATGTTCATAAATTAATTATTTCTAAGGGTTTGACCTAGGGTAAACACTGATTCCAAGGGTCCAAGTTAGGGTTTTTGGTTGGGGAAAACAAGGGTTTGCCTACAATTAAGTCAAGCATGTGAATTCAAGGGTCTATTTACATTTAGGATCTCAATTCCAAGGGTTTCCAAGGGTTCAGGTCAGGGTTTCATGGGGTAAAGTCACGTTTTCAGGGGTCTTTTAAGGGTAAAACCTAGGGGTTTATGAGTCAAACATTAGCTATTTACACACACAGGTCTAATGTACATATTCAACATGGTTTTGCCTTTCTCAATCAATAAAATTGATCAGAACATGTACAATTTATACCACTCTCTTGGTCAAAACATCACACAAAACCCATAAGTCAATGAACTTTGAAAAACAATCATGCACACTTCCCTGAGGGATTTCATCCCGACATTCACCCCCACTAAACCTGCACATCCTCGCGATGGGCCAACCTAGAGGATCCAATATATGCATATGAGGGTTCTTTTTGACAACTCTTGTTACTTTTTATGTTCTTCTTTTCAAAATTCAAAGCGTGATCTCATGCAGCTCATGCAATTTTATAAAGATTAGTACAAATTTTAGAAAATTATTCAGATTCAAGCTTCACAAACATCATATTATGTTTCTGCATCTGCAATCTGCCAAGTAACCATATGAATAAACCATTGGCTTTCTAGATCTTCTGTTTGTTCAACTAGTTCAGATCCACCAACTCATCCTAAGTACTAGCATATACTAAGTTTCTACTAACTCAGTTTGTAGAATATACCTTGATTCCTCTATTTATTTCCTATTGTCTAACTCTCCATCATATCTTTTTCTTTTTCTTTCCCTTTTCATTTTCCTTTTTGTTTTCTCTTTTTCTTTTCTTTTATTTTTCACTTCATCTTAGCTCAACATTTATTCTTTTTATCTTTATTTTCACAAATCGGCCTATGTCGAAATCGAGTGCAACTCATGGACTTGTCCGCCCGGCCAAGTTTACCCCACCTGTCTGTCAATCCGACATAGCACACGACATACACAATGTCAGCCCTACATGAAATCGATGTCAGCTCGTGGCTCTGACCACCCGGCCAGAGTGACTCCACCCTTCTACCGATCCATGCAAGCGCATGACAACAGATAGGTCAGGCCTACGATGAAACTAGCTATGGCTCGTGGCCTTGATCGCCCAACCAAGGTGGTCCCACGTGTCTACTAGCCTGTTGCAGAGCTAAGAAGAGCAAAGAAGCAGAGAGAAAGAAGGGCCCCAAAAGTTTTCCGATTTGGACACTTTATTCTTGTATTATAGCCATTTTGTAACATATTTTCCGATGTAAATGCACTAGAGGAGTCCTCTAGATGCATACCCATAGAGATTTGTATCTTACCCTTGTAAATTAGTAGGAAATTAGCCTTCTAGTTAATAATGTGCTGGTCTCTTGTGTGAAAGAACCATTTTTAGGGCACATGTATATAAGTCAAATTGTGACTCTTTGTAGAGACTTTTTGCCATTGTGAGAATCAAGAGCACAGAATTTCGAATTTGTGTCTTCTCCTCTCTGTATCTTTTTCCTTGTGAGCTTGCATGCATGTGTGATGCTTGGAAAGAGTGTTTGGAAGTGTTGTCTATCCATGAAAGTGCTTGTTTACTATTGGTAAAGTGTATGCGAAGTGTAGAAAGTGCTGAAGTGTAGGAAGATCAATCCCCTGAATCAGTATTTTGCTCATAACTTGAAGCAGAAGCGTCAAAATTGAGTGAAAAGACATGATTGGATGCGTTTTCTCGAGAGCTTGGAAATGAACCCGCTATTCGCTATATTCCGAGTTTGGAGCTGAGAGAAAAGCTCGATTTATTGTTGACTGCTGCTCCAAATGTGGCGACACCATAACTGATTCCTGAACTTGTTTGGAATGGATTTATGCTTACTTGCACTTGGTAAGAGTTCATTTGCATTGACCATCCTTTGAATGCATGTCTTCATACACTCGGCTAGGTTTTGATACTCTTTGGATTGAAAATTAAAGCGTGAGTTCCCACTATTTGCACTTGAGGGGGATTGAGGTATAGTCTCTTTCTCCACAAGTCCCTAAGTCGGTACTTAGGTACACACATTTTTGGCACCGTTGTCGGGGATTGTCGAATCAAACCGAGGCATTCGTGTGATGGTGAATAGCTCTTAGCATTGAAGCGAGTAGAGGAGTTGTGAATTTCTCTTCTTTGGTAAGTCACACTCATCCGCACTTACTACTTCTCACTCTTGGAGTGTGTGTAGTGAGTTGAGAGTTTAGAAAAGTGAGTACAGACGTGAGGTAGAGTAGGAAGGAGGAGCTAAGTAAGTAGTCTAGGAAGATAGGGTAGTTGTTAAGTGAGTTCTTTCAGCCTTTTGGAGTCAAACATTTCCCAAAAGTATAAAAATCAAAAAAATTCAAACTCTTCAGTTCATCTCTGCAAGTGCAAGTATCGAGAGTGCCAGAGGTCGAATATCGCAAATAGAGGTGGGATAGTGTGGAGCCGCGCGGAGGAGGAAAGGGTGTGGAGGAGTTGGAGAATAGCCTTCAAGGTGAGCACACCAAATCTCTACTCTCAACATTCAATTGAATCAAGGCAAAATAGCTAAAACGACCTGTGGCAGATGTCGTGAGGGATTATTCAAGGGGTGAGGAAGTTTTTTTCTTGATTCACGCATTTGAGAGGGGGAAGATAAGCTGTGGTATCACCCCCATTAAGTGGAAATCTAAAAGAACTTGCTAAAATTTGGAAAAAAGGTCAAGTATCGTGTTCTCCCGCAGTTGAGTATCGTGACATCTGGATGTCTTGATCTCCTGTGGTCGAGTGTCGCGATACCTAGCCCTGACGAATATCGGGTATCGTGGAGTTTTGCTCGCAACACCTGACGAATATCACGTATCATGGAGTTTTGCTCGTGACACTTGACGAATATCGGGTATCATGGAGTTTTGCTGGCGACACCTGATGAATATTGGATATCATGGAGTTTTGCTCACGACACCTGACGAATATTGGTATCGTGAAGTTTTGCTCCCAACACCTGACGAATATCGAGTATTGTGGAGTTTTGCTCGTGACACGTGACGAATATTAGGTATCGTGGTTTAGCCTCGCGATATCTACCAGATATCGTATATCGTGAGATTCCTCGTGCGACATCTGTGGGATATCGTGTTTCGTGGACTTCTCTTCGTGACATTTGTCAAATATCGTATGTCGTGTACTTTCCTTTGTGACATCTGAGGAATATCGGGTATCGTGATTTATTCCACGACACCTGACGAGGGTTGAGTGTCATGAACTTAGTCTTGCAACATCTGTCTGATATCGAGTATCGTGAGATTTTTCCTTGCAATATCTATGGCATATCGAGTATCATGGAATTACTTTTGTGTCAAGTATCGAGTAAGGGGACGATCTATCATGACAGTTGGTGAATGTCGAGTGTCCTAGAGTTTTGAGAATGATATTTGTTCAGTATCGAGTGTCGTGAGTTTAGCTAGTGTGAGGAGATTTTTAAAATACTTTAGTGTGAATTTCCAAGTCAACCAAATATTTCATACAACTCAAAAATTCAGCAAACAGCATTGGGAGCTAGGGGTTTCTTAAAACTCGACTAGAGCTTTTAAGTGAATGAACCTAAGATCCGGATGAACCTTAGGGAGCCGAAGAAGCGTAATCTCTTTTGTGGGAAGTGTAGACGAACCAAGTATTCATTCACACTACTCTGAAACCTTGAGAGAGTCTGAGGAGGAAACTTTCATGGCCTAAGAAGACATGCAGAATCCCGTACCAATAATTGACATGATGTCAATTATTGAGGGTGAATATCGAACGTCTTTAGAATATGTGAACACCAATCAACAAGGTTTATCCATCTACCTAGATGGGTTAAAGAGATAAGTGGCTAGGCTGAAGAAAGCTACCGATGCTTACATAGTACCTAAGCCAGCTGTTAAGTATGCAGCGGGATTCTACATGGACAAAAGGGATATTCTGTATGTAGTAACAGAGAATCATGAAAACATCAACGAACAAAGGGAAGAAGGCAATGCCCACAACCTTAATGGAGAGGGACATGAAGAACAGGTATCTACACCTCGAGGGAAGTCCATTGTAATTACGGTTTGGATAGGAGACCTAATCCCCCAAGACGATTCCTTGATGGATGTTTATTTAATCAATGGGATGGAGCATCTTCTCAGAACACACTCTTCATTGTGGGAAGAAGCCATTAACCCAACCACCATCTATGAATTGCAAGATCCTAAAAACCTCGCTCACATCACGTACAAGAATCAGAGGAGATACTGGCCCTTAACAGAATTAGAAAGAGCAGGATTGAAATATCATAACATCCTTGTATTCCCACCTAGGGATCAAGCCACAACTTTGCAAAACCCCCAAGGAACCTATCAAGATAATTCTTATCAGCATTCTAGACAAACACAACAAACGAACATCCTGGTTAGGCCCCATGTGCAGTTTGCTACACCGGGAAATAATCCGATTTATCGACCACCTACACATGTAGAACCGAGGATTAGAATTCTTGTCCAGGAGAGACCACCAGCAGGAAGAGGACCTGGAATACCAATAGGATGACCAGTCTTCCCTGTAATGCCTAGACCACCTGAACAAGGAAGAAGACTAAGACCCTTCCAAGTTGCCAAATGCATGAGAAACCACTATGATGGCTCTAGTGAACCATACAACCACATAACTGAATGCGAGCAAGTAATAAGAGCCCAACAAGTGGAAGACTTCTTGATTCAATATGAATCCTTTGGTCTAACTCTTACAGACTTGGCCTTAGCTTGGTTCCAACTCTTAGACCCTAATAACTTTCAAAACATGGAACAAATCTGTCAAGAATTGATTGAAGAATTTACCAAGTCTGGAATAAAAAACAACTCTTCCTCATTAATCCATAGTTTTAAACAAGCTCCTACGGAATCGGTGAGATTGGCAGCAAGAAGATTTAAGCAATATGTTGATAGATGCCCTGTTGAAGAGAGATCCACTCAGAACAAAATGGTGTCACTGTTTTTGGAAGGATTAGTGAATGGGTCATTGAGATCATTGGTATATGTGAAAAGATTCCAAAATTTGCAAGAATGTATGAAAGAGTGTATTCACCTAGAGGACAATCTAGCGGAAGATTTGGAAATACCTCAAGGTAGTGTGAAAAGTGAAGATACCGCCAGCAACACGTCAAACCCCAGGAACAATGTAGAGGAAATAGCTGATTTAGTGGCAAAAAAACTGAACGTTCAAGGGTAGAGGAACTACCCAAACAATCCTATGAGAGCACCCATGCTTAGAAGATGTGTGCACTGTGGAGGTGATCATCCTTCTCACTTGTGCAATAGGGGAATAGTTCCACCACCTGCTTATGCTTACACTAGACCACTCGCCCCGGGCCCTATGCATTATTGTAGCATAGAACAAAGGTACACAAATCACAACACAGAAAACTGTCCTTACAATCGGCACACAAGACCGGTACAACCACCCATGAGACCTTATGGATACCCTTAGAGAGATCAAGGAGGAGAAGCCTTAATATATCCCACATATCAGCAACATGCACCAACACCATGACCTTATGCTTACCAATTAGGGTACACTCAACCACAACCCGTGTTAGGACAACAACCACCACACCCTCAGAATGTTGTCCTAGTAAAAATGGCTCAACCGGAAGAGAACCGAGAGAGAGCAATAGTCCCAGCCATGCCATTGGCTAGTAACGAACCTTGTGACCCATCTTATGGCCATAGTCAAGAAATTTATTTCGCATATGAGGGCACTATAGTTGAATAAGGACAATCTTACGAGCCTTATGCTTATAGTAAGGAAGGACCGGATGACTCTTATGGATATGAGTAGGACTATGTGTCACTAATGTACACAACTCCCAGAGCACCCTTACCCTCCAGACCAATGAATAGACCACCTGCACATAGAGGACCATGTTATAGATGTGGAGGAGATGATTTTATAAGAGAATGTACGTTACCCAACCCCCCACCACCACCGCAGCGAATTTGGGAAGGATATTGTAGTGATTGTGGTAAAGAACATCTTTTTAGAGATTATCCCAAGAACCTCAACAAAGTTAACTCGAATGTGTAGATCAATGTGATAGAAGTGATAGAGTCATCAAGGAGTGATAAGGAGTACATGGTGCCACTAAAGGCAATAACAAGAGCTAAAGCAACAGAAACCTCAGAAAGAATCAAAGAGAATGATCATGCCAACAAAGAATTAAATACACCCACACCTCAAGTAGTTGTAGACTCTGAAGAGTCTAGAAAAAGTATTAAAAGTAAACGGACCCAAAGATGGAAGAGTCGTAGAGAAAGGATGAAAGAAAAGAAAGTACAACAAAAGATGGAGGATGAGAATAACGAACAAGGCCAAGAAGAAAGAAAAAAATTGGAAGGAGAAAATAAAATAGAAAAGTGTAAAAAACAAGAGGCAGGATCAGTTTTAGCTGACCCTATGCCAAAAGAGTTAGCCATGTGGATTCAAGCATACCAGGAATGAATAAGAGCAGGACCAACCATTGAACAACATGAAAAGGAATATCCTAGAGGTGACCTAGAGAAAGAAAGGTTGGAGATATGTAAGAAAATAATTGAAGTGGAACAACAGACCCTAGAAAAACTTGTTCAACGACTAACCAACCAAGAATTCCAAGACTATATTACCCCTAATGATCCCAAGAAAGGAAAAGAAAACGAGACCTGTAGTGAAAATTACTACGAGAATAAAAGAGAAGGATCTGTTGTCCCCCAAGTTGACGGGGCATGGCCTAAAGACTTGTGGGCAAGAGTCCAGGAAGACAGATGGAAGAAAGCGGAAGGAATTGAACCTCCCTTTGAGGAGTTAGAAGTAGAAGGTGAATTTGGAGCATCAATACTTGAATTAAACTTAGAAGGATTATTACAACTTGACGAGAGCAAACAAGATGAAGAGAGTGTGAAGGCTTTGCGGAACTACACGGGAGAATACGAACAAAATTCTTAATTATATTGCATTCCCTCAGTAAGAAGAAAAGAGAAGAACCCATCGATTCAAACATCGGACATTATACAACATCTTAAAAAAGTGAAAATCCCTTGTACGCTGACGTTGGAAGAACTCTTGAAGGTAAAACCACAATTGAAGGAGAAACTAACTAGTCAATTGGAGACAAGGTAGATGAAAATGAGATGCCTGATGGAGCAACCACAATTAAAATCCTAGTCGATAAGGTTGGAGATTTCAGTGAGGGAGATGAAGGAAACACATGCCTCCCCATCACTTACAGAGGTTACAGCACTAAAGACATCTTAGACTCGGGAGCAGGAGTAGGAATTGTGACCAAGGAAATTTGGGAAAAATGGGGAAAACTAGCTTTAAGACCAACACGGATGAAGATTCAAATGGCAGACGGACACACGGAACGACCCCTGGGATTATTGGAAAAAGTAACCTTTACTACCTGCGGAGTTGAATTTGAGCACAGCTTAGCAATCTGTCAATTTGAAAAGGCCACCAATTATGAGATGATACTTGGAAGACCTTTCATGAGACAACATAAGGTAGTGCAAGGCTGGGGAAAATACGCTGTATACTTGCAGCATGAAGGAACCACGACCAGAATAAATATCCATACATATACGTATCAAGATGTTCATCCCTTGCAATGGAATCTACTTCATAAGGAGGAAGACGATCAATCGATTCACTGTATGAGCTCGAGTGACCAAACATGGATAAACGAAGACACTCATCTATGGATATGCCAGGCAGCTAAAAAGGAAGAAGAAAGGAAGAAAGGATGGCAGCAAAGGCAAGGAGTTACTAGATCTGTACAAGATCCAGCTTACATGTTCCAAATATTCCTAGATGAAGAATTCGAACCTCATGGTTGGATGGAGATTTTAGCTACTCTGGATGTATGTGTAAATGAAGAGGTAATAACCATGAATGAATGCACTGACGAGGAAGGATATGATGTAAGTTTATGCGTGGTTGTTCTCCAAGAAGCGGAAGAAGGAGAAGTAATTGAAAAAGAATGGAAGGAGGATTATGAGAGCATTGAAATGGAGCATGAACAAATTGAGGCAGAAAGCGAAAATCAAAGAGTAAGTGTCATAACTAATGGGTTGAATCAAGGAATGACACAAGGAGAAGAACTTGAACTAGATAAAGAAAACGAAGAGGGAAAAAACAATCCTCAAGATCAATTTGAAGTACCAGCCCACTTCAAGAAATATGAGGTAGAAGCGAGGAAGATTGCTATCCAAATGCCAAAACAGGAAGCGCAATCGGGAATAGCATATGAAAACAAAGAACAGACCAAGAAAATAGTAGTAGCTTTGGAGGAAGGAGAAGAGCGATGTAGGTTTATAGGACAGGATATCTCAATGGAGGAAGAACAAGAGTTAATACGACTCAGAAGAGAATATAGGAACGTTTTTGCTTGGACATATAAGGATTTAAAAGCAGTAGATCCCTCTATTTGTGCCCATAGAATCCCTATGACATCAGAAGCCAAACCTTCCAAACAAAGACCATACACATATAATGATGTTTCCTCAGCAAAAATTAAGGAGGAGATAGATAAGTTGTTGGACGCGGGCTTCATTTACGAGATCGAACACACGGAATGGGTAGCACCTTTAGTGGTCGTGCCAAAAAAGAATTGCAAGTTAAGGGTATGTATTAATTTGAAAAAAGTAAATGCTGCCACCATACGAGATAGTTACCCATTACCTATCATCGATCATCTTTTGGAAAGGGTTGCAGGAAAGGAAGTCTATAGTTTTCTGGACGGCTTTTCAGGGTATAATCAGGTAGCAATTGCTCCTGAGGACCAACATAAGACAGCTTGGCCGATGTTCCCTTGTACTCTTAAGGTAAAGAGTCTGCCTTCTTTCTTTCCAAAGAGGATCTGATTATATCTGTTCTCGGGATCTTCTACAAATACGCCTTCATTTGTAAATCTGACCTGAAAACCTTTCTCAACTATCTGTCCTACGCTAATCAAATTTTTCGGTATTGTTGGAACATACAGAACATTTGTTAGCAAATATGCTCCATTCTTACATTTCACTTTTCCAATTGAATGTACACTATGCCTCGTATTGTCACCTGTTTGAACAGTATGACTGGAACTTCCTTTTTCCAATTTTGACATCAGTTCTATATTTCCTGACAAGTGATTAGAACATCTAGAATCAATGTAAAATACCTTTAGGTCTTCGTTATCTGATGTGCTTATTGAGTTCACCATCAATGATGTATGACTTTCATTCTATGTGTCATTTGCGTAGTTGTTGTAGGTGGTGTTGTAGAATTGATTCTGTCCCCAACTTCTTGCTCCACCTTTACCATAACCGCCTCTTTGGCCTTGTCTGCCTCTTTGATATCTTCCACTCCTAGTTCTGCTATTATTGTTCTGATTCTGATTTGATCCTTGTTGATTGTGCCAACAGTCATGAGCCAGATGATTACTTAATCCACAAATCCAGCAAGCCTTCTTGTTGGTATTCTAGCTACTTCTTCCTCTTCCAAAACCTCTTGCTCTTCCTCTGCCAGTGCCTTTACCTCTTGCGTAATAGGCCTGAGAGCTCGACTCTTCTTCGTCTTTTGGTTTAGCTTTGTCTTTCTTCTTGTTCTTCATGTACATTGCTGAACTTTGTCCTTTGTATCCATCTCCTTTCAGGTCTTGCTCATATGTGAGCATCAAACCAAGCAACTGATTTAAATCTAGCACAAAATGATTTAAAGAAAGTTCAGTTGAGAGTACGAAAGGTTTCCACCTTTCATCTCCTCTCAAACCTGTGAGCACTTGCGCTATCAATCTGTGATCTTCGACTTCTTCATTTATGGATCCAAGACTATCTGCTAGGTCCTTCATTTTAGTAACATAGTCACTAATGCTTTGACTCGACTTCTTTTTGAATGTCGTAAATTCGGACCATAAGCTAGCCTTCCTAGCTTTCGTAGTATTTTGGAAATGATCTTCCAATGCACTCCATATGTCCTCTGCTTTCTCCAGACCTCTAATGTGCGGTAGTAGATGGTCTGTTACGGTATTATAGATGTAGGCTCTTGCCGTTGCATCTTTCTTCTGCCACAGCTTCAAGGCTTCTAATTCTTCTTTTTCCGGTTGACTATCATCTTCGAAAGTCGGCTTCTTTTCTTCTCCGGTCACATACATCATTAAGTCCTTACTCATAAGTAAGGCTTCCATGCGCATTACCCATGCGGGATAATTATCTCTGTCCAGTTTGTCAATAGTAACGTGGTCTGCCATAATTTTTCAGTGAGTATGATGTTAACGGTTTTACCTTTCACAAACCTTTACTCTTGAGGATGACTTCAGAATACTTCTTGATACCGTTCGCTGTTGATCTCTTCAGCGTTCTCCTTCCCTTATGAAAGTTTTCAACTTCTCTTGTATCTTCACTTCTGGTTGTTCCTTGAGAACCTTTCTGCTTTTCAAAATCTTTCGGCTCTTGGGTCTAGCCTGCTCTGATTAGATATGCCTAGCTATGATATCCACTTGTAGTCGATTCACCCTTGCTCTTGGATCTATCCTTGGCTCTGATACCACTGATGTGGTTTTACTCGGCTCTTCCTAATACCACTTCTTGTTGACGCGACGAAGGCTGAACCTTATTAAGCCTGCGGAATTCGCCACGCCCAAGAAGAACTAAGCTAGTGTGATTTAGAACACCTCTGTAATCAATCAATAGCTTAGCAAAGTTTCTGACGCTCAACGTATAAGACTGCGCTCTAAATTCACTGAAAAATTTCACCGAAACTTAACTAGACTGTCACTGGACTGACACCGTGATCGTACCGGAATTGTACCAGAATGAACTTCAATTCAGATTATAATTACTTCAAGTGAATGTTTATGAAGTAAGGGAGTGATGCGTGAACTTCCTTAACTTACTGAACTCTTCTTGAAGTTCAAGGAAAAACTCCACTAGTTCAGAAAACCTCTTTCCGGTCAGGCTTTGTACTGTGTGTAGATATCTTTTCCATCGGAAACTTTGATCAACTGAAAGTAGAGATGTCTAGCTACAGAATGAGCTATCTCTCATACAAAACTTCGCATTACTCTGCGAGATCTACTTTGTTCTTCTACCGGAAATTACTCGTTTACTGAGAAACTATAACTGTTAACTATCTTTAACCGTAGTATGACAATACTTCGGTTTCTTCACATACGAACACTGCACGTGAATTTCCACATGAACATGTGTTTTCTATTAGAGAAGATGTGTACAAACAGGCTTGGCCTCTTCTTGCTCAAGCTACAGAAACTCTCCTACAGTGAGTAGTTCCTTCCTACCATCTCTCTCAGATGAATACCCGACATTTCAGGTTTTTGTTATTCATCTTTACATACGCGATCTCTGGCGTCTTCTTCTAACCATAACTAAAAACTCTCTCTCTCTCTCTCTCATTCTTTCTGTATGTGCTCTATTTATACTGCGCGCTCTTGAAAGCGCACTTCCCCTTCCATTATTCCTATGCACGTTCTCTTTATGTACAGTTCGATTCGGTGTAATGAACTCTGATCCTGGAAGATTCTGTACTGTACATAACGGGCGTGGATTTGTCCCTCCACTAAGGCTTTTTGATTTTCTTGATTCTGCTTCTTTTCTTTTTTCTTTTATGCCTGTCTGTTTGTCAAATTCGTGAGTGTTTCTTCAACATATGTAGTAAAGAAGTTTCGACACTACTTACTGGCAAACAAATTCAAATTCTTCATCGATCATCAAGCTCTATTGTACTTAGTCAATAAGCCTTGTAATATAGGA